>VMDO01004001.1:0-132736 GCA_007922755.1 Pedetes capensis | reverse complement strand
TTTTCCAGTACTGGGGGTTGAACCCAGGACCTCGCACCTGCATGCTTTGCAAGTGCTGGGCCACTGAGCTGCACCCTCAGCCCATTTTTTCCTTTTTGAGACAGAGTCTCACTAAGTTACACAGACTGCCTCTGGTCTCGAACTTGTGATCCTCCCACCTCCGCCTCCCGAGCCGCTGGGATTACAGGCGTGAGCCACCGCACCCGGCAAGGATGCCATTTTTGTAAAAATACACAAACTCTTGAAATAAAAAGGGCATAAAACAAAAATGAAAACAAATCACAAAACAGAAAAACTTGTCCTCAAAATTACAAAGTAGATTTTGTTTAAACTTGAAGAATATCATTGGATAACATCCTATAAGGGAATTTTTTAAAGAAAAAAGAAAATATTATTTTCAGAGAAAATATCAAACACAAACATAAATATATATTTGTATTAAACAGGAAAGGAGGAGGAGGGAGGGGAGGAAGAGGAAGAAGAAGAGGAATCTGCACACCATACAGCCTTTGCAGCTAGGCCATTTTACAGATGAAGTCCTTGAACCTGCAAAGAAAGAGGCATTCAGTGATTTGCAAATTGATCAAATATAAAATCAGGACCAAACTCCCAGTTCATTTTATTAAGCTAACAGAGGAACATTAGACTCATGTGCAACAGATAAAATACAGAACAAATTAAAACTCAAGTCAGATTTTACTTGGGAAAATGGATGCTAAACACTCCTCAATTATACATGAAAAAGTTATCTAACATGTAAAGGATTATTGATCCCATTAGTGTAAGACCAGTTTAGTTCTAGGAAACCAATTAATATAATTTTATACTTTAAGAGATCCAATATGAAAAACTAATAATTCTACTGTTTGCTAAAAGGATGTTCAATGATTTTTAATAGTATTTGCTATTTGTTTTTAAAATGTTGTAAACTACAAATACAATAGCATCTGAATATGATTTTCAAGTCTTAAGCCATCAGGCATTACACATAATTTTGAAATGTTAAACATATTCTGGTTAAAATTTTTGTTGTTATTAGGTGTCATCAAGTCGGTGTGTCTGACTTATAGTGACCCTATGTACAATAGGCGAAGCACTATTGTTACTGCTTCTCTGCTACTCATAGGGTTTTCAATGGTTGATTGTTTGTGGGAAGTGGGTTACCAGGTCCTTCTCCCAAGCCTACAGGACCTGGTGTTCCTAGGCAGGTCTCCCATCCAAGTACTAACCAGGCCTGACCCTGCTTAGCTTCTGAGATCTGACGGGATCGGATACCACAAGTGGTATGGCTGCCGGCTGGTTAAAATTAGGAGTAAGATAATTATCATTATGCTATACATGTTCATACACCTGGCAGTACAATAGCTTTGTTTATGCCACCATCACCACAATCAGGAAACACATTGCACTACATTATGATAACTAAAATATCACTAGGTGATAGAAGATTTTCAGCTTGATTAAAATCTTATGGGACCACCATGGGATTTGTAATCAACTGCTGATCGAAATATTGTGATGCAGAACCTGACTCAACAGTGAAAAGGGAGTGATGCTCTGCTGCTGTCTTTATCCTAATGGGACTTGACATTCGCGGGGACTAGCGTACTTAAAAAGTAGGTTGACATGGCTGTACTCCCAGCACCCAGGAGGTTGAAGCAGGAGGATAGAGAGCTCCAGGACAGCCTGGACAACACAGCAGGACACTGTCACAAAACAAAACAATAACTGGGTGTGGTGGCGCACGCCTGTAACCCCAGCGGCTCAGGAGGCAGAGGCAGGAGGATCGCAAGTTCGAGACCAGGGGCAGTCTGTGTAACTTAGTGAGACCCTGTCTCAAAAAGTAAAAAAATGGGCTGACGGTGCAGTTCAGTGGTCCAGCACTTGCAAAGTATGCAGGTGCGAGGCCCTGAGTTCAACCCCCAGTACTGCAAAAAAAACAAAACAAAACAAACAAACAAAAAACAACACAGTAAGCGGAATACAACTCCTGGCTTGCCTTGGTGTGCTTAGCACTCAACTGGAAGAATTTCAAGATGAGCATCGGACAATACAAAAAGAGTAGAGGCAAATCTTGAAGTCAGAAAGAACAGAACAGACCAAGACACATGACAACATGGATTTGTTTGCACAGTTACCTACAAACTATAAAATAAACACAGCGGCCAGACATATTTAATCAAGGTAAGCATACTTGTTGTTGTTGTTAGGTGCCATCGAGTAGGTGTTCAACTCATAGCCACCCTCATAGGGTTTTCAATGGCTGACTGTTTCGGGATTATCTTGGGAGTGGATTGCCAGGTTCTTCTCCCATTTTTGCAGTGCTGGGAATTGAACTCGGGACCTCAGACACTGCAGCGCAGCCCTCTACCAACTGAGCTAAATCCCAGCCTGTAAGCATACTAAATGACCTAATATGGACTTCAAGGCCGAGTTGCAATGAACTCTTGGCCAGAATCAAAGTGACGAAGACGAGCCATCCACAGCCTGAATCATTCCCTCCAATGCTTTCGTGCTTCCATTAATATGTAGCTGCTGCAGCTTCCTGGCTTCTAAAGACAGCTTATTTCCCTGGGGAAGATTTATAGGAGTTGAAATGATACAATCCTGTCTCATTTCTTGTGCCTAATGCCCTTCAGCTGCTACTGAGTAACAGCTTCACATCAAACGCCAAAGTCAGATTCTATCATGGAAACTTGCATGCTCTCAGAGATTGTGTAGTTTTCTTTTTTTTCCTGGCATCTAAAACTCAGGCTCTAAATGCACTTTCCCTGTGAACTCTGATTGCTCAGGGAGGACCAAATGCTCTTTCATAAAGTCTCTGATGTTCAGCGGCGGTTGTAGACAGTCCTGATCGGAACCTGATGTGCCGCAGCTCTGGCCGGCGGCACCTGGCCTTTCTTCTTTCTGTAAGGCTATATTTTTTTAATTGCAATGTGCTGGTGCTGGTTTTTAACTAGTTTGCCCTCTACAAAGACATGATTTGCTAATGGCCTAAAGCATCTTTGAAGTCATAATCTGCTTTTCTCCTTTACCAACATAAAGTTATCAGAGCGCCTGGGACGTCATCGGCTCAAGGAAGACCAGCAACGATGCATCCATGAAAGACAGGAATGAAGCCATCTTGCCAAATTTCTCCAGAGAGCCATAGCTCATCATTTCCCAGGGAGCCTATTTCCATGTTTGTCATAACGCCAAAGAAATCCTGATGTTTATCCTAATCTCAATGTGTGTGCAAACAGAAGTTTACTCTGCCTTTCCCAAATAACACTAATCCACCACATCCTCCGTGCAGAGGGATATTTTTCTTATCTTTTCCAGCACTATCTTCTCATCAAGATTCTAAGTGAGTTAACTAAAAAAATGGCCCTGATTCAGTATCCAGCTTATGCTTAACGCTGAAATCAAATCATTCATCAAGTTCACAATTTTGAAATAATGAGGTCTCCAGACTAGAAACTACGTGCCTGCTCTCCCCCCATTATAGGTCCCATTTAACAAATAATGAAAATTATGCTCTGAGGTGATGCAGAATTCTGTTACAGACTAGTCATGGGTTAAGGGAAAATATTCATGCTCCCCTGGAGATGTCCTTCACTCTTAGTCTTTATTTTCGACTTGTGGCCTTGGCCAGGAAACAGCAGAAAAGACAGGCTTGGTGGGTCATACCAAGGGACTCAAATCTCTAGCACACAGTGAGACTTGTAATACGGTATGTTACTCTGGTAGGGCAGTGACAATAAAGTGCCACACAGGTGACTCAAATACCAAGGAATTATTCCACATTTTGGAGGTGATAAACGTCACAAGGCTGTGTGTCTGCAGTGCTGGCGTCTTCTGAGGCCTCTCTCCATGGCATGCAGATGACATCTTCCTCCGGCGTCCTCACGGTGCCTTCCTTCCACATGTCCCTGTCCCAGTCTCCTCTTCTTATAAGGATCCCTGTCATATTAGATAAGGGCTCCCAATAACAACCACATTTCTCAATTAATAACTTTTTTTTTGGGGGGGGGTTGAACCCAGGGCCTCACACCTGCATGCTCTGCAAGTGCTGGACCACTGAGCCGCACCCTCAGCCCATTTTTCTTTTACTTTTTGAGACAGGGTTTTGCTAAGTTATGCAGACTACCTATAGTCTTGAACTTGTGATCCTTCTGCCTCTGCCTCCTGAGCCACTGGGATTACAGGCATGCACCACCATGCCCAGCAATTAATAACTTCTTTAAAGATGCTATTGCCATAGATAGTCATATCCCAAGATGCTAGAGATCAGACTTAGATATATAAGTTTGGGGGTGGGGAAGAAAGAACACAGTTCAGCCCATAACGTATAGGCAGCATCGCCAGAGCAACATTTCTTACAGGAACACTGGCTGGGTCTACAGTTCAGACACAAGTGAACACCACTGGCTGACTTGGCTCTCAGCTGTAGAAGTGGGAAAACAAACTACATTTCCTGTGTACACAGGGGGAGGAGCATTCGTGCTGAAAGCCTAGCTGGTTCATTGGCAGTGTGGCAGACTTACACACACAGGAAGTCTTTTAATTGTACATTTATTTCTTCCCCAAATTCTCCTTCCACTGAAGTTCCTTCTCTTTGATTATCTGGCAAGGAGATGGAAGGCAGCTTTTCTAGCTAGGACTAGGTTAAGTAACTGAGTTACTGCAAGAAGCAAACTGCTTTTCTGATGAAAAAAATATGTGAAGAATGACACTTGGTGTTTCAAAGTCCTCAATAATTTATCAATATTTTCAAGAGTATAACATGGACAATGGCACACAGGGAAGATGCTCCTTTATGAAGCAAGAAAGCAGTTATAAACGCATCAGTATGAATGACAAAAACCTAAAGGCTAGAAATTAAAATCAATAATAATTCAAAAATTTTTTTAGTTAGTGTAAAAATTGATGGGTTTTATTACAACATGTCCATAGATGCAAAGCAGCAGTCAAGAAATCAAGAGATGCATTGCACTGGGAAAAGCTGTGGCAAAAGACCTCTTTAAAGTGCTGAAGGTAAAGATATCACATAGAAGACCAAGGTCCATCTGACTCATGCCATGGGATTTTCAGTTGCATCATAGAGTTGTGAAAGCTGGACATTGACCAAGGGAGACAGGAGAAGAGTTGATGCCTTTGAATTATGGTGCTGGAGATAAATACTGAATATACCATGGACTGCCAAAAGAACCAACAGATCTGTCCTAGAAGAAATGCAACCAGAGTGCTCCTAGGAAGCCAGGTTGGCCAGACTGTGTCTTATAAATTTTGGACATGTGGTCAGGAAGGACCAATCCCTGGAGCAAGACATCATGTTTGAAAGAGGGGCAGATCAACAACAACAACAAATAAATGAAGACCCTTAACTAGATGGATCGACATAGAGACTCTGACAATGGGCTTAAACATAAAAAAGATCATGTGCCTGGCACAGTGTTCAGGAGTGTTTTGTTCTGCTGTACATAGGGTTGTTATGAGTTGTACCTACCTCAAGAACACCTAACAAGAAAAACATGTTCATTCCCATTATCCTCTCATGTCCTCCCTCCCTGCTGCTGATCCCCTTCCTCCCCACCGATGGTCCTTCCTCTGTTTTTAATTTCAAAACATCACTATGTGCCATTATGATACCAAATATTTCTGTAAACTTGTTTCTTCACATGCTAGAAACTTTTCTCCAATTCTTTTTTTAAAAAAAATATTAGAATATATTAATTGCACAAATACTGGGCTTTATTAGGACATTTTTAGGCCTGTTTATAATGTACTTTGATAGTGTTTGCCCTCCCATTACCCTCTCTTCACCCCCCCCCCCACTGGTCTTCTTTCTCTTCGCAAATAGAAATCTTTCTACTTTCATGTCATTTTAAAAATCTAGATTCTGCATCTGAGAGAAAAATGTGATATTCGTCTTTCTGAGTCTGGTTTATTTTGCTTAACATGATAATCTCCAGTTCCATCTATTTTCCTGCAAATGACATGATTTATTGTTTTTTATGGCTGAGTAAGACCTGCCGCCTTACCACTGTGGCATCCAGTCCTGTTAGATCTCAGAAGCTAACAGGGTCCATTGAGCCTGGTTAGTACTTGGATGGGAGACCCCCTGGGAACACCAGGTACTGTAGGCTTGGGAGAAGAACTCAGAAATCCACTCCCAAAAAATCAATCGACTATTGAAAAGCCTATGAATAGCAGAGAAGCACTAACAACAGTATTACACTTGTTGCCCATAGGGTTGCTATGAGCTGGATACTGACTCAATGGCACCCAACAACCACAACCACAACAATAACCACAGCAGCAGCAGCAGCATGGCTGAATAATACTCCACTGCATGTATATGTCACTTTATTTTATCCTATTTTGCAGTAGTAGGGGTTGAACTTAGGCTTTGTACATGCTAGGCAAATATTCCACCACTGAGCTGTGCCCCCAGTTCCTTTTTTTAGTTTTTATTTTTGAGATGGGGTCTCCCTCAGGAGGGACTAATCCCTGGAGAAAGACCTCATGTTTGGGAGAGTGGCAGGTCAAAGAAAAAAAATGAAAAACCCTCCACTACACGGATTGACACAGTGTCTGCCACAGGAGGCTTAAACATAAGTAAGATCATGGGCCTGTTACAGAATTGGGGAGTGTTTTGTTCTGCTGTACATAGGGTCGCTATGAGTCGGACCCAATTTGATGGCATCTAACAAAGCCTGCAGCTGTGGCCCTGTGGCATCAAATCCCATCAGATCTCGGAAACTAAGCAGGATAGGGCCTGGTTAGTACTTGGATGGGAGACTGCCTGGGAACACCATGTGCTGTAGGCTTGGGAGAAGGACCTGGAAACCCACTCCCAAAAATCAATCCGCTATTGAAAACACTATGAACAGCAGAGAAGCACTGATAATAGTGTTTTGCCTGTTGTACTCAGGGTCACTATGAGTCAGATACTGACTTGGCAGCACCTAACAACAACAACAAACAACAACAAGAAGTTGTGCAGGCTACCTCTGGCCTTAAACCTGTAATCCTCCAGCCTCAGTCTGCCCAATCACTGGGATAACAGGCATGTGCCATGGTGCTCAGCTTTATGTCAAATTTTCTTTATCCATTTATCCATTTATGGGCACCGAGGCTGACTCCATAATTTGACCACTGTGAATAATGCCAGGATATACATGGGTTTGCAGGGCTGGGGATTTAGCTCAGTTGGTAGAGCGCCACTCTGCAGTCTCTGAGGTCCAGAGTTCAATTCCCAGCACAGCAAACATGGGAGAAGGACATGGCAACCCACTCCCAAGACAATCCTGAAACAGTCAGCCATTGAAAACCCTATGAGGGTCGCTATGAGTCAGATACCGACTCGATGGCACCTAACAACCACAACAACATACACGGGTATGCAGGAATCTCTATGGCATGCTGGCCTAGGTTCCTTTGGTATATGCCTGAGAGCGGAGCAGCTGGACCAGATGGTCTAATTTTCGTCCTTTGAGGAATCTCCGCACTGGTTTCCACAGTGGCTGGACTACTTGGCATTCCCACCAACAGTCCATAAGGGGTCCTTTTCCCCTGCATCCTCACCAGCATTTGCCCTTTATTTCCTTTTCTTGACTGTAGATGTTCTGACTGGGGTGAGATGGAATTTCAGTGTAGTGTTGATTTGCATTTCTCTGATGTCTAAGGGTGTTGAAAACATTTTCTTTTATTTATTGGCCATTTGTAGGCCTTCTTTTGAGAACTATTTAATTCAGTTGCCTATTTATTGACTGGGCTATTTGTTCTTTGGGGTATTTATTTATCTATTTATTTCTCTGTATATTCTGGATATCAGTCTCCTATTAGATGAATAGCTGGTAAGGATTTTCTCCCATTCCTTGGGCTGTCTCTTCACTCTGTCATTTCCTTTGTTGTGTAGAAGCTTTCTGAATTCAATGTGATACCATTAGTCAATCTTGATACTAAGTCTTGAGCTATTAGAGTCCTATTCAGAAAGTCATGGCCTATGCCTGTATCCTGAAGGATTTTTCCTATGTTTTCCACTAGTACTTGCAAAGTTTCAGGTCTAATATTAAGGTCTCTGATCCATTTTGAATGGATTTTTGGTACAGGGTGAGAGATAGGGATCTAGTGTGTGTCTAATTATATATATAATATTCTAATTATAATTTTATATTATAATATAATTATACATAAATATATAAAATATGTAATCAATATAATATATAATTACATATAACTATATTATAATTATATATACATTATAATAATATATATAATTTCCCTGGTACCATAATTTTGAAGAGGCTGTCTTTTCCCTACTGTATGTTTGTGGCGCATGTGTTGAGAATCAGATCACTATAGCTGTGTGGATTGTTTCTGGGTCCTCTATTCTATTCTCTTGGTCTATGTTTCTGGTTTTGTGCCAGTTCCATGCTATTTTTGCTACTATGGCTCTGTAATATGATATGAAATCAGGTATTGTGGTACCTCCTGCTCTTTCTGATCTGGATTGTTTTGGTTATTTGTGGTCTTTTGTGGATCCCTATGAATTTTAGAATTTTTTTTCTAGTTGTGTGAATAATGTCATTGGAATTTTGATGTGGACTGCACTGAATCTATAGATCACTTTCAGTAATATTCTGATTGTTACTGTAAGTTTTTCACATGCTCTATATATTTTCAGCCTGCAGCCATACCATTGTTGTTGTTTTTAGATGCTGTCGAGTTGTGTCCACCTCATAGTGACCCTCATAGGGTTTTTAATGGCTGATTGCTTCAGGATTGGCATGGGAGTGGATTGCCTCATCCTTCTCCCATTTTTGGGGCGCTGGGAATCAAACTCGGGACCTCAGAGACTGCAGAGCGGCGCTCTACCAACTGAGCTAAATCCCAGCCCACAGCCATACCATTGTGGTGTCCAATTCCTTCAGACCTTGGAAGCTAAGCAGGGATGGGCCTGGATAGTACCTGGATGCGAGACCGCCTAGGAACCCTAGGTACTGTAGGCTTGGGAGAAGGACCTGGCAACCCACTCCCCCAAAACAATCAGCCATTGAAAATCCTATGCAAAGCAGAGAAGCACTAACAATAGTATTTTACCTGTTGTATATAGGGTTACTATGAGTGGGACACCAATTCAATGGCACCTAACAACAACAACAAATATATTTTCAAATATTACTAAACATTTCCCAAATCAAATATACATATCAGTGAAACAGGGCTGGGGTTTAGCTCAGTTGGTAGAGTGTTGTTCTGTGGTCTCGAGGACCTGAGTTTGATCCCCAGTACCGCATAAAACAGGAGAAGGACTTGGCAGCTCACCCCCCAAGCCATCCTGAAATAATCAGCCATTGAAAACCCTATCAATAGCAGAGAAGTATGAAATAGTATTGGGCATAGAATAGTGTTGGGGTATGTTTAATTCTGTTGTACATAGTGTCGCTATGAGTCAGACCTGACTTGACGGCACCTATTAACAACAATGTGAATGAAATAATTCCTCCTCTTTCTTACAATCATATTGTTATCATTCATGATTTCAAAAATTTCACAAAAATTAAAGAGAATCTTATTTTTTTAGAATAGGTTTTTTAAAGACTGTTTCTTAATTGAATATAAATTCTCTGTCAGAGTGAAATGAATCTACCTTACGGGGGTACAACTAGCTAAAGATTTTTTTTTTTTAATGTAGAAAACAAAATGAAATTTAGCATTCTTGTCCCAAGAAAAATTTAGAAGTGATGTTGCCTAGGGATCCCAGTGCCTGAGCGAATGTCTAAGGTTCTCATTTCTCTGGGTCAGCCAGGTGCAGGCCATTTCTTTCCTCTTTTTCCTTTAACCCTTAATATACTCTTCCTGGTAGAAACCAAACAAAGACCTGTTCGACAAGTGCCAGGGGCTTCTAAAAGTTTTGCATGTGGGGGATAAAGCTGCAACCATTCATTCATTTATTTTTATTCTCCCAGGCATTATGCTAAATTGGTGCTTTTCAGCGGGAGCAACCTTGCCCCTACTCTCCCAGGACATTGGCAATACCTGGAGCCATTTCTGTTGCCATGCTAAGGAGGAGTTTTGCAACTGGCATGCAGTAGGTAGAGATCAGATAGGCTGCTATACATCCTATAATTGAAAAAGATAGCCTTTTAAACAAAGAATTACCTAGTCTAAACTGCCAGTAGTGTCAAGAGTGGAAATCCATGTGTAGATCCTCAGAAATAAAAAGAAACACACAACTGGACATTTGGGTGAGCCCAGACTGAACTGTCTGCTAACAAACTGCAAGTTAAATAGTTGTTCCAAGTCACTAAGTTTGAGGTTGATTTCTTACACACAACAGCTGTATGATACAAACTGGTAATTAGAACCATTGGCCTGGATAAGAGAGCCCAGAACAACCTTGTAAATGAGAAGAGAAGAGGCAGTGGCAGGAGGATGGTACGTTGGACAGAGGAAGGTATTAGAGGGTTGGTGAGCAGGCAGAAAGGAACCAAAGGAGAGAGAGAGGAGTCAGACAGGGAAAGAAGAGTGACAAAGGGAAGGAGCCAATAGGAACAGTGGGTCAAGAAATTGGGGGAAGATAATCAGAAAATGGGGAGGGGCCACCAAGAGAAGACGCAAATAACTATTGAATGAAACTTCCTTTAACATCATCACTGTAGAGAACAATGTGGGTCCTGAGAGCTTGTCTCCAATTCATTAGCCTTTGAGAGAAGTCAGCAGGTATTTTGAATTCTGGTCAGTGGCCAGAGTACTAGAATTCAGGGCAAATCTCCTTGCCAAGAACTGGTAAGACATCTCATGTTTGTTGTTTTGTTTTCAATGGCTGATTATTTCAGAATTGCCTCAGGAATGGATTTCCACCTCCTCCCATTTTTGCAGTGGTGGGAATCAAACCCGGGACCTCAGAGACTGTAGAGGGATGCTCTACCAACTGAGCTAAATCCCAGTATCTTATATTTAGTTATTAAGATTTCATCGGGTGCCATGGTTCATCAGTGGCAAGAGAACTTTGGGATGTAAAAGTGTTAGATAGGGGTATAGACTTTAGAACTTCCTAAAGCAACATGCAACTGGGTACAATGGCACACATCTATAATCCCAGCAACTCTGAAGGTTGAGACAAGAGGATCAGGAGTTCAAGACTGCAGGCTGCCTGTGCAATTTAGCAAGACTTTGTCACAAAATAAAAAATAACTAAATAAAAAGGGGCTAGGAGTGCAGCTCAGTGGTACAGTACTTGCCCAGCATGATTGGGGCCTTCAGTTCAACTCCTCCATACCACAAAATAATAATAACAATAAATAGATAATCTACAATATTGACAGGTACTATCTTACTCCATTATGTGTTACTTACCAAAATACTTGAGACTGGGTGCTTTATAAAGAAAAGAGGTTTGTTTTGGTTCATGGAACTGGAGGCTATAAATTCCAAGCTCAGGCAGCCACGTGTGGTGAGGACTTCACACTACATCATAACATGACAGATGGCATCACATGGCAGTGGCGTGGTGAGAACTGGCAACAGTACCTGTGGAAGAGACCAAACACGAGGCATAGACTCACTTTATCACAACACATCCTAACAGTAATCAATCTAGTCCCATGAGACTTAACCTACTCCCAAGAGATGGGCATGAGTCCATTCTGAAGTCGGTGCCCTATCATTTAGTGACCTTCCACTAGGCCTACCCTCAAAGGTTCCACCCTTCTCTATACCATTACATTGAAGACTCAGTGTCCAGCACAGTAACCTTTGGGGGACAAATCATAACTAAACCATAGCAGTTACTTTGGCGAGAGGGTATGTAGTTTGCAGAGCAACAATGTGAGCACCCATTGGTGGGGAGAGCAACAAGGGCCACATAGAAACAAGAAAGGATCATCTGTGCAGAAAGGGTCCAACAACATACACACAAGAGGGTCCCTCACTGGGCAAGAGTGCCTGAAAGGAATAAGGTGGCTAATTCTTTGTAGCTATGAGGGTCAGTCATGGAGTAGAGTTGAAATGGCCACCAAGAAAACTCTATGGCCTCCCTTAGAATGTGAAAGAATAGGTCTTGGGGAAGCTTCGCATTCTAATCACTCTCAAAAACCCTGCTGATTTTATTGCTGTGCCCACACCCATCCTGGGTCTCTTTGAGTGGCCAAGAAGGTAGAACCAACGGTTAGGAGGAGATTTTGTTCATACTCCTCAAAGAGGAAGCGATTTGCTCTTTTAGCTACTACAATTCACATTCTAATATTTCATAATACCAAGACTTTATTATCTAGGACTGAGAGATTCAATTTTATAGTAAAGGAAAGTGGTCAAAGTTATAAAGCTGATTTGTTAGTGAAATCACACAAACATTTATTTATCCCGACTACGAGTCCAGAATTTCTGACTATACCTATTTAGATTAAACAGGAAATGTTAATTTGCAATCTGATGGGAAACTGAAGAAATTAAGGAACAAAAACTGAGATGCAATGATTCCTCTATAACTAGAAAGAGCTAGGATGAAATTCAAATCCAGGTCATAATTGTTGCATCCAAGAGCTTAATTTTTGTTTTATGCTATGTTCATCCTAAATTTCTGCACTATAATTTCTTCCCTGAAAGCCTTACCCATCCCCAGAGTACATTCTTTTTTATTGACCCATGTTCTTTATCTACTTCTTGCAGTGACAGCTCCATGGAGGAAAAAAGTCAGATGTTACAAATGTAATTTGGTAATATGAAATAGATCCCATGAGCTGCAGTGAGATTTGAGTATTTAAATGCATGTGGTTAATACCCTCAAAACACAATGAAAGGTAATTTATGATGAAAGAACCAAATGGAGTTATCCTAAAGGTACTGATTTTTTAAAGGAGCGGAAAGGTGACAATTTCAAAAAGGACAAGGGAGAAAATGGACAGAGGACATGAAAAATTAGTTCACACATACAAAATTGGACAAGTGGCCAATTAACATACAACTGAAGTTTGCGCTAACTTGTAAGTAAATGCAAATAAACTCTAGTTTTTCACTTTCTCTGTAAATTTCCAAAGATTAAGAAATTTAATAATATGGATGGCAAAAGGGTTGGTAAACACTCTCATCTGTTGTTATTAGGAATATAAGTTGGTGCAAATTTCTTGAGGGGAAATTTTTAAGGAACAATCAGAATGTAAAATGGACATCCCTGTGTTTTTGCCATTTCACTTCCAGCAATATATCAAACAGGTATATGTGCACAAACGAACCTTTAAACTTACTGCAGCATTCTGTGTAACAGCATAAAATTAAGCACAGGATACATGTCCACTGTGGCGAACTGGATGCTCTTCTTTGGTGAAAGGAAACCTGTATGGTAGTTTTAAAAATTTATGTAAATGTATATGTGTTCTTCAGCTTTGAACTTGGCATTGGAGTTGTTCAATGCCCAGGACCATAGAAATGGGAGAAGGACCAGGTAGATAGTCTACTCCCAAAATAATCCTGTAACAATCAGCCATTGGACACCCTATTAGGGTCATTATGAGTCAGACCCAACTGGATGGCACCTAACAACATCAACAAAAAGATGTCGATGTGTATACTACATTAATAGACTAACAAGGTAACTGTTAAGAGAGCCCCCCACTGGCTGGAAGTGCTAGGGGAGGTGCAGAAGGGATGGAAGATGGTCTTTGTTTCTGCACGATGTTCCTTTCTCCTGCTTAAATTGTTTTTCTTGTGAATAAACATATCATGCTTCCTAAAAACTGATGTATTTCATGGAAGGAAGTCACACTGCTCCAGAGAAGTAAAAATAAAATTCAGTTGTGATGGATTGTGTCAGAAAGGCCCCCAAATCCTAAGCATGACTTTGTCTAACTTAGTACTAAACTTGAGGAAGTCTAGGGTGTCCAGTTTTCCCATTGTCTGGCACTGAGGAGCTTCCAGGATATAGGATTTTCTGTACAAAACCCAGGTCATTCTAGGAACAGGGAGGTCTTCTGACTGAGTCCCTTGACAGGCAAAGATCTGGGTGAGTAAATTTCCTCTACAAGAACTAAATTCCCTTGGGTGGGCTTTTTAAAGATGGTTCTGGATCTGAGTGAGGGAGGGAGCACATCCCTTTGGCCCCCACATCTAAACCATGTTCTCCAACATCAGCTGTGTTAGTAATAAATGGAATGTTTCAACCTTCATCAGAACTCAGGGCCAGAAGATGGATGTTATGTTTGAAGCCTTACTGAAAGCTACAATTAATTCTGGGTCTGCTACTAGAAAAGGCACCATTTTTCCATGGCAACAGTCAAAATGTCCCCACTCCAGCTTCAGGAAATCCTGAGGCTCCCTGGGGCCAAGACGGAAAAGAGGAAGCAAAGCTGTGATTATACACGGCACCCAATGAATCTTCAAAATCAACAACCCAAACCCTGCAGTCTGAGTCAGATCCACTTGGGCCAAGGCACATACAAAGAGCAACTGCCTCCTGGGTAGATGGGGACGTCTAAGCAATTCCTGGAGGCCAAGGGGGCATAGGGTCATTCACGGAGCCAAGTGTCTTATTGTATTCTGAGCAAAAGTGCAAAGCACAGTGGAGACCAGGTCAAGGACGGTTATATGGGATGCCCATTCTCCAAGCAACTATGCCAGGGTTTAAGGAAAATCACCTTTCTCATCCCCCTCATGTCTGTCAGTTTGTCAAGATTGCATATTGCTGTGATGCTGAAAGCCATGTCACCGATATTTCAGATGCCAGCAGGGTCACTCATGGTGGAAAGGTTTCAGCTGAGCTTCCAGACTAAGACAGACTAGGGATGACCCGGCAGCCCATTCCTGAAATAATTAGCCACTGGAAATTCTACGAATAGCAGAGAAACAGCGTCAAATATACTGATGGAAAATGAGCCCCCAGGACTGGAAGGCATTCAAGAACTGACTGGGAAAGAGTTGCTTCCTCAAAGTAGAGTCAACCTTAATGACAGGAATGGACTAAAGCCCCTGTGACTTCCAGTTGCTGGTGTGGCACAACTCAAAATGAGATGAAACATAGTGGTTGCAACAATGGGCTCAAATGTAAAAAGATCATGTGCATGGCAGAGTGTTGGATACTGCATTGTTCTGCTGTACTTAGGTTTGCTGAGTCGGATCTGATTTCATGGTATCTAACAATAACAACAACAAACCTTTCTCATCAAGAAAAGTGGAGCTCACAGGCTATCTAAGCACTGTGAACTCCCCTTGTGTTCCCAGAGAGAAACAGAGAGCATCAAGCAACCTAGGTACTTCCTACCCAGCCAGGCCTGGCTCAGGAACCAGGTGGTAAAATTCTGAGCCCTGAATATGAGGGCTGGGGTAAGCAGGCCCTGAAATTCAAGGGATATTTTGAAAGATTACACTATGCAGGCTTTTGTTAGTTTATGTTTTTTCTTCACTGCGTTTCCCTCTTTCCCAGGGTGTTCTCATTCAGGCAGATGCTCGTTGTGACTCTGCTTCTCATTCCCTCAGGGGAGGGCTATGGTAGGGAGAAGGACAGAAAGATACAAAGATTGCTAAGGTTCTTATCTCTAACAGCAAGAGCAGACTCCAGGCAGACACAGGAGGAGGATTTCCTCAAGACTGGGGAACGGGTCCCTCTGGCTGGTGGGAGAGTAGGGGCAAGGAATAAGGAGGGAGTAAGGTGAGGAGAACAGAGATCCATGTGTCCTGCAGCCTCTGATCCCCTAAACACACCCCAAATCCCTGGCCAGACACCCAGATCTCTGGGAAGAATGCTGGCAAGGCAGTCTGTCCTCATCATCTGGGACTCCAAATGGCCTCAAAATCTCTCTTAAAAGTGCTCATAAAAGTCAAGAGAAGCATTTCACTTAAAAGAATTATCCAGATAGAGCTAAGGGAGGCTTCCCAGCCACCTGTGTAGCTCTTGGTTCAAGCCCTCCATTGAGCTTTTGCACTGTGTAACATTCTGGAACCCCTAGAATGTCCTAGAACATTCTGGAACTCCTGGAATATTCTGGAACATTCTGAAACCCCTGGAATATCCTAGAACATTCTGGAACTCCTGGAATATTCTGGAACATTCTGGAACCCCTGGAACACCCTAGAACATCCTGGAACCCCTGGAATATCCTGGAACATTCTAGAGCCCCTGAAATAGCCTGGAACATTCTGGAACTCCTGGAATAGCCTGGAACATTCTGGAACTCCTGGAATAGCCTGGAACATTTTGGTGCACCTCAAGAAGGATGGTGATCTAACATAACGAAGGCTAACTACTCCACAGGAACTGTGAAGATCCCAGCAACACACCTGCCCCACTCTCTGGTCCAAATGATACCATTTGCTCAGTTGTCACTGCAGACACCTGCTACTCTCAGCCAGAAGCTTCTTCTGGCCATGGGGCCTGGCTGAGCTCACTCTAAGAGCCTCTGTCTGAATCCTCATCCCTGGTGCTTAATGAAAGTGCGGGCACAGAAAGAATTTGACCATTAATAGCCTGCCTTTTTTGGTGCACACTCCTAGCCAAGGCATATAATCATTTGAAGGGAGCCTAAAAAACTGAAATAAACTTCAAAGTCCAAAGAGAAATCAAAGAAGGGCCCATGGAATATTCTTCAAATGAAATTAGCTGACCAACAGAGGCTTTCAGGCTTTCAGGCTCCTCCGCTGAAATCGGAGTGAACATATAATACGGGCAGCAGACCCAGCTTGGCTACAGCCTGTCACTTTCTTTCAGTTCTCAAATAAAAATCCTTGAGATGCTGTGCCACATAGCAGTTTCAATTTTGTTCACTTAATTTTCATCTCTCTTACATAATTTTCTTCTGCAAAAGTAGAGGTACCATCTTTTTTTCCGAAGAAAACTTATGATATAAAGAGATGCACAGAAAGAAAATTAATATACTCATAGAGCAATGGATCCTGATATGGCTCAACTTTCGCACGCTGATCCAAAGCTTTGCTGGGATCTGTTGTATATCATTGACACTAGGGTTTTGACTCAAAACAGAGAATCTTTTTTTTTCATCTGCGCAACTGCTACCTCGGTTAAGTACTTTATCATCCCTCTGCTCATCATTTATTCACTTCCTCAGCATGCACTGATTAAAGGCCCATGAGTTTAAACATCATGTGGAACATTGGAAAGCACAGCCATGCTCAGCCTGGTCCTCCCCTCTAACCATAGCTTGCTGGGCCTTTTTACCTGGACATCTCCCAAACAGGCCAAATTCAACAGGACTCACACATCTGCATCTGCTCTTCCACTCAGAGTCTTTATTTCATCCAGCATTAAACCATTCCATCTTGGAGCTTGAAAGCCATGCCTTTCTTTTTCCCACTATTACTCAGAAATGCTCGCAGCAGCAAGTCAGAGAATGCTCAACTTGTGGTGATTTAAATTCGCATGTATTTTTTGTTCACGTAACAAGTTCTTGACTGTTGCCAAACACCCAGGCTTTGTCTGTCCCCCTCCAGCACCACATCAAGCATAATGATTCACCACCTCATTATCACTAAATAGTCACCACATTCCCGGGCTTTATGTTCCCCTAGTTACATTCAGAAGCAGAATTCAAGAAGCAGCTAGAAAAGTGAGTGTCATCTTTCAGTGCTTTTCTTCTCTTTTTTCTTTTCTTTTGTTTTCTTTTCTTTCCCTTTTCTTCCTTCCTTCCTTCCTTCTTTACTTCTCTTTCTTTCTTTTCTTCCTTTCTTCCTTTCTTTCTATCAATATGGAAAATCCTTTCTGGAAATTTCTATAGCGTGCTTACGTATTCGTAACCAATGAGTCATCACATGAATTACAAGGCCTTCTTGATCTTATTTTATAGGTAACTGTGAATTTGATTTTTTTCTCTGCTTTCTAATTGCCATATTACTCACATCATCATTCTGTTGAACCAATATCCTCCTAAAAGTCCCAACCTCAGATCTACCCTCCCTCTAAATTCTATTCCAATACTTAGTAAGGTAGCCAGCTTTCCCCAGACCCCCAATGATCCCCACCTCCTGATATTCACTCTCGTATAAGCCCCTCCCACATCATTCCTGGGGGGTCTGTGTAAACAATAAAAGGTGTCAGAAGAGACAGGATTGCACTTGGGAGTTAGATGATAAAAGATACCGTGGACGCCTCTTTGTTTTCCCTCACTCCTTGCTCTAGGGAAAACAGCCGCCATGTTCTAAGAATGCTCAGCTGCCATACGGAGAGGTCCACATGGCGAGGGACTGAGACACTCGCACACACACCCTCTCATAATTCTACATCTCTGGAGAACCCTAATGCCCCCACCCCAGCCTTCCTCATACTGCCTGTCACTGTCCTCCATACCCTTGGTCCTTCCTCCCTTTCCCTTCCAGCCACTAGCCATCTCTCCCCAGCTCCCCTTAGCAATGCCTACCCATCCTTCAAGACTCAGCCCAGCCACAACCTTGTCCACAAGGCTCCCCCTGACCATGCAGACTTGGATGTCGCCCTCTCAGGTGATGCCAACTCATGCCCAACGCTACATCAGAACTTAATGACCTCCTTTATCTGAACTACCAGAGCCAGAACTATGTCTTATTCTGTCAAATGAATGCAGAAATAAATGGATGAGTCCTAACCTATTATCATGGAGGAGGACAAATAGAGTATAAGCGTAGACAAAAGTCATTTTATAGAATTATCATGTGAATCATTATAGACTAGAATAAATGCTCAGTAACTTAGGGGGAGACAGAATGATTTTCTGGGCTTCTGGCAAAGCTTTTTCCCAACTAAATCATTTCATGCACAGCTTTTGCAAACACGTCTTCTGCTGGTCATAATTACACACCTCCCACCTCCCACTGCTTCAAATTACTTTGTGCTAACACCAAAATTGTTCCACAGAGAGTAGGATTTATTTGACGAAATGCGATGAGCAGAGACGTACTTCACAGGAGGCACCCGCTGCGGGCATGGCTGCGTTCCTGAGAAATGCCTTTTAGTCCTTTTGCTCCATTTCTTTTGTAATTTAATAACTCAAGTACAAAGCTCGTGAAAGCTGGGAATGTGCTGGAAGGTTAGGGAGGAAGAAATGCACATGGTACAGCTAAGAGAGATGTTGTTGTTAGGTGCCATCGAGTCGGTATCCGACTCATAGCGACCCTCTGTAGAACAGGGGAGACACTATTGTCAGTGCTTCTCTGCTGTGCATAGGGTTTTCAATGGCAGATTGATTTTTTGGGAGGGGGTTGCCAGGTCCTTCTCCCAAGCCTACAGCTTCTGGTGTTCCCAGGCGGTCTCCCATCCAGGTACTAACCAGGCCTGACCCTGCTTAGCTTCCGAGATCTGACATGATCGGATGCCACAGGGCTATGGCTGCAGGCAAGAGAGATGAGGGAGTTAAAATAACAGGGGAAACTGATCGTGTATGATTCCTCTGGCTGGTGGTTTATGGCTCAGTGTCTGTTTCAGCTAGAGACTCCACATTGGCTTATGGCCACGAAAAGATGAAGCAATTAACAAACTCCGTGGACAAAATGCCTTTTGCATCTCTATTGGAAATATAAATATTTAGTGAAAACTCACTTAAGAGTAATATTTTTTTTCTGTCAATCTACCACGCGATTGTGGCTCATTCTGCTCCTTGATTGACAGCCCTCCACATGGAAACACTTTTGCTCACCTAGTACACCACCCTGCCTACAGTAGTCACTGGATATTTCCCACAATATCTTCCTCATGTGCATAAATGGCTTTGTGTCGAAAATCACCAGGAATTTGAACAAGCCCCTAGTGACAGGTTGCCCCATCTTCCCCCATCTCAGGCAAGAGTTTGGCCTTTACTTGGTATTGCTTGTATAAATGGGAGGTAGGCAGCATGTCCATAGTCTCTGGCAGATTCAGTGTTATCCACATCAGCATTCATGAGAACAAACACAATGTCCCAGCTGAATTTTTAAATCTGCACTGTGGGGGGAATGGAGTCTGTCTTGGTTTAACAGATGCATCTGATGTTATTTAACCATCTGACACTGTGATAAAACCCAGATCACAGGCTTTGTCATCACACAGAACTACATCCACATCCACGGCTGGTCTCACTAGCCCTGTGATCTTGGGCAAGTAGTGGTACCTCTCTGACCTACAATAGTCCACTCTGCAAAAGGAGGTAAATAAAAATCTCTTCAGAGGGCCAATATTGGAATTAGGCATGATAAGTTCAAGCATTTGGAAGAGGCATTTTGATCATCCTAAGAGATGATCAAAAATAGTTGTTGTTGTTGTTGTTAGGTGCCGTCGACCCTCATAGGGTTTTCAATGGCTGACTGTTTCAAGATTGCCTTGGGAGTGGATTGCCAGGTCCTTCTCCCATTTTTTGTGGTGCTGGGAATTGAACTCGGGGCCTCAGAGACTGCAGCGCAGCGCTCTACCCACTGAGCTAAATCCAGAAAGTGTTTATAACAGGATGTGGTGATGCAGTCCTGTTGGTTCAGGATTTTGACTGAACCTTCAAACAGATTGGAAGAGCTGCTCACACTTCAAAGTGAAGCGTTAAACACATTCCCTCAACACCTTCCAAAAGACTGAACACACGGTCTAGCAAGCAAATGGTATGTCTCGCACAATATATGCAATTTGAGTGCAATGGAGGACTTGTAAATGCATAGCTATATGTCTATATTTGTACACATACATAGTTGGTATATGCCATCAAGTCGTGTCCAACTCATAGGGACCCTTATAGGGTTTTCAATGGCTGATTATTTTGGGATTGCCTAGGGAGTGGATTGCCAGGTCCTTCTCCCGTTTTTTTGTGGTGCTGGAATCGAACTCAGTTACCTCAGAGACTGCAGAGCAGTCCTCTACCAACTGAGCTAAATCCCAGCCTGACATATATAGAGAGAGATACAAAATTCATATGCATGCAGCCACATCTGTGAATAGAGGAGTCATTAAAGAAGATGAACCCAAACAAGACTCATCTACCATGGGAAGGGTGTTGCATATCCCCCCTGTGACGGGTCTTGCCACTCTCTCAGGCTAAGGAAAGGGGGCCCCAGAAAGAGATGTGAAAAGAAACTAGACACATGTTAAAAGGGAGACATTGGCACTTTCCTGCTGAGAGAAGCATGAGGGCCCTCCTGGGGGAGCAAGAAGTATCTCCCCAGGAATTTAGGACATCTGCTCCTTTCCTGCTGGGCTGGGATTTCCTGCTGGGCTCAGTTGGTAGAGCGCTGCACTGCAGTCTCTGAGGTCCTGAGTTCAATTCCCAGCACCGCAAAAATGGGAGAAGGACGTGGAATCCACTCCCAAGGCAATCCCGAAACAGTCAGCCATTGAAAGCCCTATGAGGGTTGCTATGAGTCAGATACCGACTCGACGGCACCTAACAACAACAACAGCTCCTTTCCTAGTGAATTCTGAAGATGAGTAGCTGCCTGGGGCAGGGCAGCAGAAATGCTAGGGAGGGCAGAGAAAGTGAGGCAGGGCAGGTGGGAGGCGTGCACCCAGCAGGGCAGCCAGCTGGTGTGATGGCCCCGCCACAAGGAGCTGTGGAAGCAAAAGGCAGGAGGAGGGTTACGGAAGGTCCTCCCAACAGTTCACTGATGTGCAGAGGTCTCTGTGGAGCCACCGGACAAGCACAGATCTGCTCCTAAGGGAGTGCTGTCTCCGTGTGGACCAGCCACATGGGGTGCACAGGTGGACTGTAAAAGCATCAAGGACAGAAGACTTGCCTTTTCCCTCTCCATCCCTTTTTCCCACTCCTGCCCAAGAGAGGTTGGGTGAATGACTGGGGCCCTGAGCTGTGAGTGAGCAGCTGTGAACTGGTTGTGAGATTGAAGCTTCAGTCTAATAAGACCTGCAACATTGGACAGTGCATCTCCCCTGCCAAAATGAGCCCTAACACCAAGAAGGCTTTCAGTCTGCCCGAGGTGTGTTCAGCATACAGTAAGTAGGAAGTAGTGAGCATTCAGCAAGTAGGAAGGGAAATCCAACAGAGCAAGGTGGCAAACCTAAGTGGGAGAAGAACAGAGCTATTTCCTGTTCATGTACTTTAGAGTTCAGAAGCCACAACAAACAAACTCCAAATGATTGTTACTATGTTGTTGTTGTTGTTAGGTGTCATCGAGTCGTGTCTGACTCTTAGCGACCCTCATAGGGTTCTCAATGGCTGACTGTTTCGGGATTGCTTTGGGAGTGGGTTGCCACGTCCTTCTCCTATTTTGCACTGCTGGGAATCGAACTCGGGACCTCAGAGACTGCAGAGCAGCGCTCTACCAAATGAGCTAAATCCCAGCCCAATTGTTATTATAGCAGCCTCCAAATAGGGGCTTCACACCTGATTTCACAATTGACATACGTTCTTATTACCAACAACCAAGCTGTGACAGGTTGAATGGGGTGTTTTCTCTAGTAGCTCTGTACCTTCTATTTGTGCCTATCACATTCACTTCAACACAAACTAACTTAGGTACTCAGATTATTATATTATAGTGGGACAAAGCCCTAGGGAATACAATCAAATTAAACCATCCAGATTAATCCTCCAAGTCTATGTTCACAAGTTTTTGCTTACAGGTACTTTTCCCCATGATCACTCCAACACAGAATGAATGGATTCCCTAGTTTCTGCTCTCAATGTTTTTCTGTACACGTTCTTTTCTCTGGTGGTACAGAATTGCTCCATCAGCTGAAATCATACTTTCTCTTTACGCTGTAGTCTATGATCTTGTAAAAGTCTTCTCTAAATTGGAAAGAAAAAGACAACTTTTAACTTGAATTCCAGCTCTAGATTTGCCTAGAAGTCTGGTCTTCATGTGTGGAGAGCAATGCAGAGCTGATTGTGAACCTCAGGCTCTGTCCTCCTCCCCCCCAAAACCACCCGTGAAACCAAACAGATAAAACTACACAGGACTTGTGCCTTTAGCATGACAAGATGACAGAATCTGGGAACCTATCCATTACCTGAAAGTAGAGAGGGGACAAAAACAACCAAATCCAACTGAGTTTTCACGAAACACTTGGTGCTGTTAAGCAGATCTGGGTACAAAGAGCAGAGAGGGGAGGCAGGGAAGAGCTATGAAAAATATCGGAGGGGCTGAGGGTGAAGAAGCAGCACAGACAAAATTGGCCCCATAAAGAGGAAATGGCAGAACACCAATCAGGATTCACAGCACTGCTATGGGTAAGGCAATGAAAACTGGATGGAACCAGAAGACACTCCTGCAGGGGGAATCAAACACCGTCCCTCAGAAGCCAGGGAAGATTGGTTCCAGGACACCCCAGAGATCCCAAAACCCATGAATATTCAAGTCCTTTTTGTAAAATGGTATAGTGTTTACATACAACCTCTGCACATCCTCCTGTATACTTTAAATCATCTTTGAATTACTTACAACACTTAATACAATAAACTGCTATGTAAATAGTTGTCATGCTACATTATTTAGGGAATAATGACAAGAAAAAACATCTAGCCATGTTCAGTAGAGATGCAACATTTCTTTTTGAATATCTTTGATCTATGGTTGGTTGAAACAGAGGCCACAGATATGGAGAGTCAACTGCATAAAGACAAGATGTTGTGTCCTTCCAAGAGGAACAGTGAAGGAAAAGGACACTAATGAGGAAAACTAAAGATCTTGCAGAAATGCAAAAGGAGACTTGAGCAAATATTCTTGATTTGGATGCTTCAGTGTATCAAGCTGTCAGTTCACCCTAAGTTAATTTATAAATGTAATGCAATACCAATAAAAATTCTAAGAAGCTTTTTTATGGAGATAGACAAATTAGAAAACAACACAGAAGAATCACTAGGGAAATGTTAAAAAGAGCTGGGAGGAGGAGGATACCAGCACATCAGACATTAAAACCTAATACAAATCCTCCACAATTAAGTCACAGTGGTACCGGCACATGAATAAATCAACACATCAAAGGAACAGAATAAAATGTCAAGGAAAAGATGAAAACCAGGACATTTCAGTCTGGAAAAAGATAAAATTAGATCCATTCCTCAAGCCATACATAAAAGTAAACCCCAGATAGATCAATGACATAATGTTCAAAAAACAAGAAAATATACTAGAAGAAAATACAAGTAAATTCTCTGATAACCTAGGCATGCAGTAAAAGCTAACTCTGACTTAAAATCCAGTGAATTACAACAAAAGATCGAGGCCAAGCACAGTGCATGTTTATAATCCCAGCGACTTGGGAGATGGAGACGGTAGATTACAAGTTCAAGGCCATAGGTAGCCTGTGTTATTTAGCGAGACCCTGACTGAAAATATAAAGTAAAAAATGGACTGAGGGTGCAGCTCCGTGGTAGAGCACTTGCAAAAGGATGCATGAGGCCCTAGGTTCAACTCTCCAATACAAAACAAAACAAAACAAAACAAAAAACAAAACAAAATAAAACAAAAAAAAATTTAAATGAAATACAAATGGAAGAAAATATTTTCACTGTGTTGCAAATAAAACGTTTAATGTCACTAATGTATAAAGAACTTTTTAAAACCAGAGTTCAAAATATCAAAATTCCTATACAAAAATGGGCAAAGATCTGAGAGAAATACTCACGAAGAGAAGTACATATGTAAATGGCCTAGAACCATAAGAAAAATGTGCAGCTTCACTCACAGTAAAAGAAGTGCAAGTTAACAGTACACTGAGATGGTGTTTCTCAGCCTCTGGCTGTCAGGAACGCAGTCTTAACGTTGTGGGGAACCAGGATTCCTCTACACTGCTAAAGGGAATGCAAATCAGCACCAAGCCCTCTGGGAGAGAATTTGGCCAGAAGGAAAAACTACATGTGCAACCCAGCAACCCACTTATCCCCAATGCAATCCAGTGAAATGAAAATGGATATGCACATGTTTACTCACAGCAAATATTTGCATAATATGAGAAATTACTAAAAGGTCTGAATGTGGGAGATTAGCTAGGTATATTATATTATGCTCACACAATGGAGTCATATGCAGCTATAAAAAGTGACAAGGAGGATCTTTAAGAATTGATAAGGAGAGACTCAAAGGATATTACTGAGTGAAAAACTCCAAGTGAAATGGAGCATATATAAGATGCCATTGTTTGCACAAGAAAGGACAATAAAAGCTATGCAAATCTCATCATTACACAGATAAACTGAGGAACAAAATTGATTACCTACAATGTATGAGAGAATGGGGCAGAAGGGGTGTGGCAAAAGTAACATTTCTTTGAATATGATTTTTGTATAATTTTGACTTTTGAGTGTGATTATATCCTATACATTCAAAAATAAAAATAATAGTAATAAGCATGGAGCGGTAAGAAAGCTTAAAATGAAAACTGGAACAAAGGATCAAAATCATGTTTCAAATTAACACTATAACCATACTAAAGGAGAAAGAACTAATCCAAATAACAAATGAGCACAATATTTGACCATGTATCCTCAGGCTTGGGAAGGTAGGAAAGGGAAAATGGGTGTGAAGAGAAAAATTGAAAAAAAAAATCTAAGTTCTTTTTAGGTGTATTGATTGTAGTGATATGGAAACAACACATTGAGACTATTTAAAATTTATTACAGGATTAAGTAAATGAGTAAATGTATTGATTTTAGAAGTCAGGGATCTCACTACAGAAGAAGCAACATACACGTATGGGGAAGAGGGAAGTCAAAAAAGAAACCTAGTGGGATGGATTGGAAATGGAAGTATTAATGTGAACTCATGTTCTCAAAAATGTATGTATCTATGTGTGTGCAAGCATGTATGTGCATGAATGTTTGTATCTAGGTATATGTGTGTGTTTGTGTGTACATATATATGTATGTGTATATATGTATGTGTGTGTCTGTGTGGTACATGTAAAACAGGGCTGGGATTTAGCTCAGTTGGTAGAGTGCCACTCTGCAATCTCTGAGTCCCGAGTTCAATTCCTAGCACCCCAAAAATGGGAGAAGGACCTGGCAATCCACTCTCAAGGCAATCCCGAAACAGTCAGCCATTGAAAACCCTATGACAGTGGCTATGAGTCGGATACTGACTCAATGGCACCTAACAACAACAACCTAACAACATGTCAAACAGGCATGTATTTCTGGGTTCTATCCACTGAAGGGGGCTGGAATTTAGCCCCCTTCTCAGTTGGTAGAGTGCTGCTCTACAGACTCTGAGGTCCTAAGTTCTATTCCCAGCACCACAAAAATGGGAGAAGGACATGGCAATCCACTCCTGAGGCAACGCTGAAACAATCAGCCATTGAAAACCCTAAGAAGGTTGCTATGAATCGGACAGGACTGCCTGCAGCCGTAGCCCCATGGCATCTGATCCTGTCAGATCTTGGAAACTAGGCAGGGTTGGGCCTGCTTAGTACTTGGTTAGTACTTGGATGGGAGACCACCTGGGAACACCAGGTGCTGTAGGCTTGGGGGACGGACCCGGCAACCCACTCCCAAAAATCAATCCGCCATTGAAAACCCTATGAACAGCAGAGAAGCACTGACAGTAGTGTTTCGCCTGTTGTACATAGGGTTGCTATGAGTCGGATACTGACTCGAAGACACCTAACAACAAGTGAAAGTGTCTTAGTTCGTTTTGGGGCAGGGATTTAGCTCAGTTGGTAGAGCCACCACTCTGCAGTCTCTGAGGTCTAGAGTTCAATTCCCAGCACTGCAAAAGTGGGAGAAGGATGTGGCAATCCACTCCCTAGGCAATCCTAAAAGAGTCAGCCATTGAAAACCCTATGAGGGTAGATATGAGTCAGATATGACTTAACGGCACCTAACAACATCTGTACGTGGAATATGGCCGAGCCCCTGAAACATGCCAGGAGTGACCGAGACGTGAGGTGTCCCCTAATTTTCCTCTTGAAAGTATCCATGTCCTTCCCTCATTTGCCTGTTGTATGTAGGATGTTTTGCCTATTGTATGTAGGGTGTTTTGCCTGTTGTATGTAGGGTCGCTATGAGTTGGATACTGACTCGATGGCACCTAACAACAACAACAACATCCACTGAAGCTTCCAAGTGTCTGCCAGTTTGCCAGATTGCATGTTGCTGTGAAGCTGATGTCTATGCCACCAGTATTATAGATACTAGCAGGGACACCTATGTTAGACAGGTTTCATCTGCCCTTCCAGACTAAGATACAGGAAGGAGAAGGCCCTGGTAGCCCACTCCCGAAACAAATAGCCACTGAGAACTCCATGAATAGTAGAGAAACAGTGTCAGAAATAGTCCTGGACAATGAGCCCTCAAGGTTGGAAGGCACTCAGAAGATAACTAGGGAAAAGTTGCCTCCTTAAGGTAGAGTCTTCCTTCATGATAGGAATAGAATAAAGTCCCAGGGACCTCCATTGGCTGATGTGGCACAACTCAAAATAAGAAGGAAAAATTGTAAATATTCATTAATAATTGGAACATAGAATGTACATAGTATGAATCTAGGAAAATTAGAAATCATCAAAAGGGAAGTGGAGCACATAAATACTGACATTCTAGACATCAGTGAGCTAAAATGGACTGGTAAGGGACATTTAGAATCACATAATCATGTAGTCTATTATGCCAGGAATGACAGATTAAAGAGAAATGGGGTTGTATTCATCATCAAAAAAGACATCTCAAGATCTGTCCTGAAGTAGAATACTGTCAGTAGTAGAATAATAACCATATGACTACAAGGAAGGCCACTTCATATGACTATTATTCAAATTTACAGACCTACCACTAAGGCTACAATGAAGATAGGGAAGATTTTTACTAGCTTCTGCAATCTGAAACAAATTGAATGTACAATCAGGATGTACTCATAATTACTGGTGACTAGAATGCAAAAGGTGGAAACAAAGAAGAAGGCTTACTAGTTGGAAAATACGGCTTTGGTGATAGAAATGATACTGGAGATCACATGATAGAATTTTGTCAGACCAATGACCTTTTCATTGCAAATACATTTTTTCACCAAAATAAACAGCACATGGAACATACAGAAAGCAAATTGACTACTTTGTGGAAAGAGACAATGGAAAAGATCAATATCAAAAGCCAGAGCAGGATCAGGTGCTGATTGTGGATCAGACCATCAACTGCTCATAAGCAGGTTCAACCTAAAACTGAAAAATATTAGAAAATGTTGTACAAGAGCCAAGGTATGACCTTGACTATAGTCCATCTGAGTTCATAAACTATCTCAGTAAGAGTTTGATGCATTAGATACTAATGAATAAAGACTAGAGTTGTGGCATGATATCAAAGACATTATTTATGGAGGAAAGCAAAATGTTATTAAAAATACAGGTAAAAAAGAAAAGATCAAATTACATGTCAAAAGAGGCTCTGAAACTTGCCCTTGAGCATTGAACAACTAAAGTAAAAGGAAGACATGGCAAAGTCAATGAACTAGACAGATTTCATAGGCCTGTATGAGAAGACAAAATCAAATATTATAATGAAATGTGCAAAACGATGGAGATAGATTCCAAAAGGGAAGAACATGCTCTGTTTTTCTCCAACATAAGGAATTGATGAAAGAAATTAAAGCCTCGGGGTCAATGGTGAAGGATTCTACAGGGAAAATACTAAACAACACAGGAAACATCAAAAGAAGATGGAAGGGATACACAGGGAATCTTCTTACCAGAAAGAGTTGGTGGATGACCAACTATTTCAAGAGGCTGCATATGATCGGGAACCAATGGTATTGAAGGAAGAAGCAGAAGCTGCCTTGAAGGAACTGGTGAAACACAAGGCTCCAGGAATTTATGGAACACCAGTAGAAAGAAATGCTTCAACAAACAGATGCAGAACTAGAGGTGCTAACTTGTTTATGCCGAGAGATTTGGAAAACTGACTGGAAGAGATCCATATTTGTGCCTATTCCCAAGAAAGAGGATCCAACTGAATGTGGAAATTATTGAACAATATCATTAATATCACACACAAACACAATTTTGGTAAAGATCATTCAAAAGTGATTGCAGCAATATATAGACAGGGAACTGCCAGAAAATCAAGTCAGATTCAGAACAAGGCATGGAACCAGGGACATCATTACTGATGTCAGATGGATATTAGCAGAGAATACCAGAAAGATATCTATCTATGTTTTATTAACTATGCAAAGGCATTTGACTGTGTGAATCATAATAAATTATGGATAACATTGCAAAGAATGGGAATACCAGAGCACTTAACTGTACTCATGAGAAATCTGTACCTGGACCAGGGGGCAGTTGTTTGAGCAGAACAAAGAAACACTGCTTTGTTTCAAGTTGAGAAAAGTGTGTCAGGGCAGTATCCTTTCAATGTTCCTCTTCAATCTCTATGCTGAGGAAATAATCTGAGAAGCTTGGACTTTATGAAGAAGAGGCATCAGGAGTGGAGGAAGATTTATCAATAATCTGCATTATGCAAATAACATAACTTTGCTTGTTAAAAATGAAGAGGATTTGAAACATTTACTGATGAAGATCAAAGAACAAAGCCTTTGGTATGGATTGAGACTCAACATGGACAAAACAAAAATCCTCACAACTGAGTTAGTATGCAACTTCATGATAAATGGAGAAAAGATAGTGGTTGTCCACAATTTTGCTTTACTTTTTTCTACAATCAACACTCACAGAAGCAGTATTTAGGAAATAAAAAGATGCACTGCATTGGGGAAAGCTGTTGCAAAAGACCTCTTTAAAGTGTTGAAAAGTAAAGATGTCACATTGAAGATGAAGGTGTGTCTGACTCATGCCATGATATTTCTAGTTGCATCATATGGTTGTGAAAGCTGGACAGTGAATAAGGGAGACAGCAGAAGAATTGATGCTTTTGAATTATGGGGCTGGAGATGAATATTGAATATATTATGGACTCCCAAAAGAACCAACAGATCTGTCCTAGAAGAACTGCAACCAGAGTGCTCCTTGTAGGCAAGGATGGTTAGATTGCATCACATGTGTTTTGGACATGTAGTCAATAGGAACCTGGAGAAGGATATCATGTTTGTGAGTGTGGCAGGTCAATGAAAAAAAAAGGAAGACCCTCAGCCAGATGGATTGACATAGTAGCTGCAACAATGGGCTTAAGATATTTTTTTTAATTGTGTTCCAAGCACAGAACTAGGTATTGTTTCATTCTGTCTCACATAGTTTCACTATGAGTCTGACTAGATTTGATGGCACCTAACAAAAACAATAAGAACATCCACCGAAAGAGCCAGTGACCCTCCAACAGCAAGGAGTATATCTCATGTCCAGACTTTGGTCTTTAGTGTCATTCCCTAGCTGGGGTTTAGCCCAATTGGTAGAGTGCTGCTCTTCACTCTCTGAGGACCCGAGTTTGATCCCCAGCAGTGCAGAAACAGAAGGATGTGGCAATGCACTCCCAGTGCAATCCTGAAACAGCCAGCCTCTGAAAACCCTATAGGGTCACAATTAGTTGGGCCCAAGTACCTGGTACTTGGCAAAAACAAGATATATCATTCCCGAGTAAAAGCAACCCAGTCATATTGGAGAATGGCTAATTTCAGGTCTGAGGCAGAGTTGATACAAGATGAGCCTGGGATACTTTGTTGTGCCAGAAACTTAGCCTAATGTGGACAATTGAACACTAAGTACATGGTCATACTCCATGAAAAACAGAACTTCTTGGGTCTGTAATTCATAAATGAATAAATAAGTAAGGAAGAACAGAGTGCTCTTGCCTGTGGCAGGTGGCTAAGGGCTGACCAGAAAAGGGTGCAATTGAGTAGAAGAAATAGCATTTTGTAACTACCATGGTAGAGATGGGGCCACCCAAAAATCATCAAGGAATGTTTAATTATCAGTGGTACTTAGACTTGGGTAAAATTTGATGAGGAGCAGGCTAATTGTACACTCCTAAAGTGTCTCCCCACAGACTTTGTTGCAAGGAAGAACAACAGCTATTGGACAGTGGTAGAATTAAGCAACACTTTGTCCAGGTGATGAAAATTAAGACCACGTTTGTGAGACTGTTGGATATATCATGCGCTTACAGACATGATGCCCAAGAAAGCCCTACCACCGCCCATGTATTGTCCTAGCCAAGAAGGTACCTCAGCAGAATCATAAGAAAATGTTAGGTAAAGGTAAAAGAAGGGACATTCCACTGAAAAAGTGAGAGTGAGACTGTGTTCTTCAAAAAGTTAAGTGACAACAAAGACAACGAGCTATGGAATGTTCCAGATGGGAGGATGCTAAAGAGACATGACAACCAAATGCAGTACCTCATCCTGAACTAGACCCTGGACTGAAGGGGAAAATGTTATAAAGTATATTAGTTTTAGGTCAATTGATAAAATTGGAATGTAGACAGTGGATTAGTTAGAGGTATTGCAGCAATGTAAATGTAATCAATATTACAAAATCAATAATGTACTGTGGTTATAAAATATATTTCCTTATCTTTAGGAAATACATACTGAAGTATTTTGTAAAGGAATAGGATATATACGTATAACTTATTCTCAAATGGCCCAGAAAAAAATGTGTGTATGTTTGTGTATACATATGGAGAGAGAGCTGGAGTGTAGTTCAGTGGTAGGTTGCTAAGCATGCCCAAGGTCCTAGGTCCAATCTTCAGAACTACAAAAATGGGGAATAAAGTATATCCAAGAAAGAGCACAAAAAATGTTGAAGCAAATAGGATAAAAACAAGTGAATCTAAGAGCTTAAGGATATTCTTTGTACTAATTTGTTTGTTTTGCCATACTGGACATTGAGCCCAGGGCTTCATGCATGCTCTACCACAAAGCTGCACTTCTAACCCCCTTTTTATTTTTAATTTTGAGACAGGGTTTCACTAAGTTGCAAAGGCTGCCTCTGGCCTCAAACTCATGATCCTCCTGCTTCAGCCTCCCAAGTCACTGGGATTACAGGTATGTGCCTTGCCACCCAGCCTTATAATAGTTTTGCTTTTACAACTTCTGTAAATTTGAAATTATTTGCAAAAGAAAACCTAGAAGTGATACTGGGCGTTGGTCTTCCCTACTATGTTCACAGCCTCCCTTCCCATCTACCCTGCAACTCAGCTCCCAAGCGTGGGCGTCCGCTCCTCCACTGAAATCTGTTCTGGCTATAAGACTGCATGCTTCCCTGTAGGGGAGATCCTGAGGAAGGTCTTTCAGTCCTTACCTTACGTGGATTGGTGGTAGCACTTGACTCTTTTGATACCTTCCTTCTTAAATCTTGACAAGTCCTTACCCTCCATGACTTCTCTGTTCTTATCTTTTTACCTTCTTATGTTGGACCCACCGGACTCAACTCACCCGCGCCTAGACTCCTGTCCTAAAGGAATGACAAAGTAACACACACTGTCATTTTAAACTACTAAGGTAAAGTTGGGGCTGGGATTTAGCTCAGTTGGTAGAGCAATTTTCTGCAGTCTCTGAGGTCCTGAGTTCGATTCCCAGCACCGCAAAATGGGAGCAGGACATGGCAACCCACTCCCAAGGCAATCCCGAAACAGTCAGCCATTGAAAACCCTATGAGGGTCGCTATGAGTCGGACATGACTCGATGGCACCTAACAACAACAACAAGGTAAAGGTAATCATTTTGCACCAATAGATGCCTATTACATCTACCATCTACCAAATGCTATAGGAAAGTTTAGACTTAGTCTACACAAGGTAAAGAGATGGAATATGTTATTTCTGGAGTAACTCATGGATCTCATTCTTGCTAAGCGCTCTTTTCATGCAGACCAATGGTTATTGTGGAGTAGTCTTAGAAATAGAAATGCCAAGACCTGTGGTCTGGGTATCGTCATCTCCACATGGGGTAGGGGGTGACACAGGTGCTTCAGCATCATGAGTTGGCCTCAGATTTGCAAAGCAAAATCCTAAATCCCATATTCTTCTTCCTTGTATTAGTGTCTATGCCATAGCTATCTCTTCTTCCTTTCTGTTGCCTGAGCTGCTTTCTCTGCTACCTACTCCTCCCACGATCACCTAGTCTACTATGGAAAAGCATCTCCTGAGGTCTAGCATGCCAGAAGCACTTGGGCCAGCATATCCACAGCCTATGCCAAAGCCAAGGCTGAGAAATTGGTGCTCAGGATATGCCTGGCACCATCAATCAGTGAAGCCCTAGACAGCTGCCATGGGCTCTGCTTTGCTTATATGCCTTCACAGAAGTGTTTAGTCCAGCTGTAAGATGGCCAGACAGAGCATCCCACCTCCAGGAAAGCTCTGCTGCCTGACAAGCCCCTGCCTCAAAGGTTGTCCCCTTCTTGGATGGGCAGCCTGCCTCTGAAGCAGATGGGCAGAGAGAATGCAGAAGTATTTCAGCCTCATGTCCTGTTGGCCTTTGGGAGCCTGCCGCCATCTGCCGCCCCAGGGTGCCAAGCTTGCTGATCCCGCTTGCAGAGGGATTGACATTTTTCAATTTCTTAAACCTTGGGGCGCGTGGCGATGGTTCTGTGTGGTTGCCATGAAAACTGCCTGCTCTTTGTCAGAGCAGCTGAGGTCTACGGCTCCAAGGCGCCAAGATCCTGCCATTTAATTATTATGGGCTTGCCATCTTCTCCTACGGGGAGAGTGCACTGGTAATTGTGGGCTCTTAAGGGCAAAATCTTATTACCCGTCTTTACATCATGTCACACAGGCCCAGCAGCACAATTTTATGAAAGGGAGAAGATAAAAGGTGAAGAGACTGAAGCCAGAGCTGACTCCCGCCGGGCCTGGTCCACACGGGTCGCCGTGGAGAATATCTTCTGGATAAACCCTCCTCTTCCCCGGGCTCTTTCCTCAGGACCTCGGGCACAGGTGACCACGGTGCCAGGAATTGGGCAGCTGCTCATCCTCACTTCAGAGGAGAGGCAGGAGTGTGCCAGGAAGCTCAGGGGCAGGGTGGACCTGTTGCTGGCAACTCGCCTGGCCCTGGCAGCTCCCCAAGCTGTGTGTCTCGCTGGTGACCTGGCCGGGGATGAATGCGCCAGTGTGGTGTGGTGGCCGGCTGTACCACATTCGCAGCTGTCTTTGCTCTCTTCATCCTAGGAGGAACTTTTACACAGGTCCATGTGTGGAGGAGGCTGTCTACAGCTATACCACCATGGTGTCTGATCCCATTTGATCTCGGAAGCTAAGCAGGGCCAGGCCTGCTTAGTCCCTGGATGGGAGACCACCTGGGAATGCCGGGTGCTGTCGGCTTGGGAGAAGGACCTGGCACCCCACTTCTGAAACAATCTGCCATTGAAAACCCTATGAATAGCAGAGAAGCACCGACATAGTGCCGGGCATGGCACAGTGTCAGGGAGTGTTTCATCCTGTTGTACATGGGGTTCCCATGAGTTGGACCTGACTCGATGACACCAAGCAACAGCAACAACAATGGGTAGAGGAGGAAAAGAACAGCAGCTTGATATTGGGAGCAGTGTCACTGGAACAGTGCAGAGTGCCTTCTCTTTGCTCTTCTCTCTGTTCCTTAGGAGGGACCCCCATGACCTGTGGCCTGTGCAGTGCAAAGCACATCTCCGCCTTTCTCCTGCAGGGAAATGGCTGAGAATTGTAAGCATTCCTTTGCAGGAAGGCTTTTCCAGGAGGACATAATCGGGAAAGAGCTCCTCTCTGACCATGATGGGGAGAGAGATTTTCCTGAAGAACTGACCAGCATCAGCCGTATTAAAATGCTGCTCTAACTGATTCATTTGCATCTTCCTATTGGCCACAGCACCTAACAACAACAACAACAACAACAACAACAACAACAACAACAAATTGGCCGTGGTAGACCCAGAACCAAATCTGTGGTCTACTTCTTATGAGACAGTATAGGCTGCTTCTTCTGGCTCTGTTTTAACTTCAGATCCCTCACCCTTTATATTGCTTCTTAACAATGCATCTTAGGACCAGGCACAGCAGCCTACACCTGTAATCCCAGGGAGTCTGGAGGCTGAGGCAGTAGGATCGGGAATTTGAGGCCAGAGGCAGCTTGCACAACTTATCAAGACTCTATCTCAAAATCAAAAAAAAATTTAAAAGAGGCAGCTCCACGGTAAAGAACTTGCCTAGCATGTGTGAGGCCCTGGGTTCAAGCCCTAGTACTCCAAAAAAAAGTAAAAGAAAAATGAAAAATGAAAAGCCTCTTAGATATTTCTAAGTTTTTTGCTATGTTGAAATGCTATCTCCTAAAAGCAATTTTCCATGTCTTGTGCAATGAGGTGAGATAGGATACAAATTTCTTAATATACTAAAAGAAACTTTCCCTTCAATTGTTATCTCCATAAAAAAAATAAAAACTATTTTAAATCCTACTCCACCATGAACTACAAATGTTGATTTTTGGGTTGTCCTTAAGCCAATCAATCAAAAAGATAAAGCATTTTCCGCTAAGCGACTGAGGCAAATTATATCCTTCTGCAGAATCTAGGTGGAAACAGAAGTCTCTGAAATGCTAACATAGCACTCTAGAAGAAGTCAGTACTAATATCCCTACATTTATAGTAGTTTGGTAAATCAGGGTGGCCCATTCCATGGGGATGTAAGTGGTTAATGAGCAACAGGGGCTGCTGGGAAGCAGGCAAGTGAGGAAGGCAGAATTCCACCCACAATAAGACCCAAACAAGGAGAACCGTGGGAGGGCAGGTGGCTCATCTGAAAGCGGAGCTCATGGCCTTTTCTTGTCCTCTTTGCAGCCCTGAGGGGCAGCCCCAGCCATGTGGAGGGTATGTGCTCCCTACTTGGAGTAAAAGAGATGCCCCTGGAACCTGGAGAGGGCAGACTCCCGGATGGGGCTCCAGGAGATAGACTGAGACCCATGAACAGTCTAACCTGCCTCCTCAGTCAGGATGGAGGAAGCTGCCCTGAGCAGGAGGAAGCAGCTCGTCCCCTGCCCACAAGACCTGCCCAGGGATCCCTTCTGGACCAGATAGGAAGGACAGGTAGGAGAGAAACCCAGCATCCTCCTGAGCACAGAGACCTGGCCACCTTGTCTTCCCTTGGGATCCTTATCTTCCAAGCCATTTCATGAAAACCCACCTTTAGAATAGCTGTAGCCTGTGGCATCCGATCCTGTCAGATTTCGGAAGCTAAGCAGGGTCGGGCCTGGTTAGTACTTGGATGGGAGACTGCCTGGGAATACCAGGTGCTGTAGGCTTGGGAGAAGGACCTGGCAACCCACTCCCCAAAATCAATCTGCCATTGAAAACCCTATGAACAGCAGAGAAGCACTGACAATAATGTTTCACCCGTTGTATATAGGGTTGCTATGAGTCTGATACTGACTCGATGGCACCAAACACCACCACCACCACCTTTGGAGGTAAAGCCAGGATGGACCCACAGACCAGCAGGTCCATGTGCCTGTGCACATGTTTGGCAGGAGGTTACTGGGGACTGCAAGACAATGGTCTATGCAGAAGGAGCTCATTCTTGACCAGGGACAAGGGAAGGGACTTCAGGGTCTGACATCACAGGCTGTTGCTCAGAGTGGCACTCTGTCCCTGGGGTGTCCTCCAAGCTGATCTGACCACTCCACTAAGCTGGCTCTTTCCTCCAGCTGCTGGTCAGCAGGGCTGTGTCCCTTGAGCTGCACCCCACATTGCTGGATCCCATTCCCAAGGCCTCAGCTTCCACCTCCAGAACCCTCAGGTTGGCAACAGCAGCGTTCATGGCCGGTGTTAATTTCTGCCTTTCTGACCACCTTTGACACACGTTGCTCTGACTTAGCTCCCTGCCCATTCCTGGACACGTCCTCATATGAGACGTTCCCACCACTCTCCCTATCCAGGAATCATTTAATAACAGGTTGTAGAGAAACTTCTAGAAACCCAACGCTGGCTAACTCCCCTTCTTAATTTGAATGGAGACTATCAAGTTAGAGCAGGTCCATGTGAGACCAGACAGGACTTAGCAATAGGTGCGTGTTTTCCTTTAAATGATGCCCAAAGCCTACTTTTGCCTAGGAGTTCTTTTACAACGTTAGTCATTAGTGATCAAGTGCCTTTTATTTCAGAGAAACATTAACACTTTCCTCCTAATGGCACACTTGACAGAAGTAATAAGTGTACCTGCCAATAAATGGGTCAATTCAGTGGCTGGGCTGCTGGAAAGGAGAAAGCACTTCATGTTTTCAGCTGTACTTTATTGAATGTTGAGTTTTTTCTCCTCTTTTTATGGTGATGCTCATAGGGATTTGTGTCTAATTTTGTGTAACGGGGTTATACTAAATGTTAGAATGATGGACATGTTGATAAAGGAGGTAAAAGTTCAGAAATTCTGGGAGAGGAATTCTAGAGTTTATAACTATGTGAGCACCTACTCCTTATTTTTATGTTTTAAAAAACACTTTATAATACACCAGTATAAAATCAGAGGATGCAGTGGTAGTGATTGCTTTTCTTCTAAATATATCTTAGCTGTTGTTGTTGTTAGGTACTGTAGACTAGGGTCTGAATCATTGTGACCCTCATAGGGTTTTCAATGGCTGATTATTTCGGGATTGCCTCGCGAGTGGATTGCCACATCCTTCCCCCATTTTTGCAGTGCTGGGGATCAAACTCAGGGCCTCCAAGAGCACAGACCAGCACTCTACCAACTGAGCTAAACCTCAGCTTATGTGTAAGCTTATATGTGAGCTTATATGATCTTTGTTGTTGTTGTTGTTGTTAGGTGCCGTCGAGTAGGTATCCGACTCATAGCGACCCTCTGTACAACAGGAGAAACACTATTGTCAGTGCTTCTCTGCTGTTCATTGGGTTTTCAATGGCAGATTGATTTTTGGGAGGGGGTTGCCAGGTCCTTCTCCCAAGCCTACAGCTTCTGGTGTTCCCAGGTGGTCTCCCATCCAGGTACTAACCAGGCCCGACCCTGCTTAGCTTCCGAGATGCTGACGGGATCGGATGACACAGGGCTACAGCTGCAGGCCATATGATCTTTAGGTATCCATATTGCAAAAGATCTAAAGACAGTTTCAGTGTATTTGGCTCCCACACACCAGTGTGAACATGAAGAGCAAACTCAGACAGGAGGAACTGGAAAATTACAACCTACGGTTCGGTTTCTCCACGGTTGACATCCACTTGACTCTCATATTGAGTTTGGCAAGCAGAGCCCAGGGAAAATATTTATACTTTGGTTTCCAATATCGGAAAATGGAGACAAAACCCATATCTTCCCAAGTTGATCTTTTGGAAATAGAGCAGAAAGCTTGATCCCAAACGTGTTTTACCCAAGGCTACCATGTGACCGCCTGCAGCGGTAGCCCTGTGGCATCCGATCCCGTCAGATCTGGGAAGCTAAGCAGGGTCGGGCCTGGTTAGTACCTGGATGGGAGACCGCCTGGGAACACCAGAAGCTGTAGGCTTGGGAGAGGACCTGGCAACCCCCTCCCAAAAATCAATCTGCCATTGAAAACCCTATGAACAGTAGAGAAGCACTGACAATAGTGTTTCCCCTGTTGTACAGAGGGTCGCTATGAGTCGGATACCGACTCGACGGTACCTAACAACAACAAAACAAAACCATGTGACCAGTGAAGGCAGGTACAGCACATGTGGGCAGCTAAGCCAGTGTGGCTGCAGAGGCATCAGGGGTCCAGCAGGGGGACTGGGGGCACAGCCGATTCCAGAGGATCCAGACGCAGTGAAGTTGCTGAGCAGTAGCAGACGGCCCTTCTAGGACCTAGGGACACATAGAGTTCTACTTTCTGGATTTCTGGGGGACCGGACCATGGCATAACAGGTGACACGCTGAGTAACTGGAATCTGCGTATCCACCAGCATGCTGTGGCACCCGCCCGCTGAGCAACCCTCACCCCGCATCTCCCTCCCATTCTAAGCATAGTTGGTTGCCTCCCCAGCCTGCTGGCTTTCTGCTTCCTTAGCTCACAGTGTGAAAATCCCCCTTCTTCTCTGCTACCCACCTCCCTCAAAGCTACGTCATCTCCCACCAAATCTCCAACTCTCACCCATTTCTATGTCTCTCTTCAACTTCCTCTCCACATCTGTCCCCACACTGCAGCCAGGCCCAACTTAAGGAACTCACAGTGGATCATGGCACCTCCCCCTTGGTGCCCTTCCTCCTCATGGTTTCCATGGCTCTCCTGGGGGTACCGACATCGTCAGTGTGCCCCTTTAGCCCTTTAGCTCCCCTCCAGCACCTGCCCAGCACCGCAGCTTCAGCATCATTGCATGCCGCCCTTCCATCTGTACTTCCACCACGCTCATCATCCTTTGTGCCTTGAACATGCTATGCTCCCTCGCCACCAAGCATCTGTACACCTGTAAGTTCCTCTTTCTGGAATCTCCTTCCTTCACTACTCTATACTGAATGAATTGCTACTCATCTTTCAAACCCAGCCAAGTGAGACTCCTTCAAGGTGTTCATTGACCCTTGAAAATATCATAGTTCCTTTAAGTACCCCGTATATGTCTCTTTGCAGCACTAAAATGATACTCATGTTCCCTTATTGATATCATTTTTCCAAGTTTGACTCTCCCCCTACTAGAACAGAATCCTCTGGTGGGCAGGACCTGCCTGCTTTTATAAACCCAAGTGACCTTGTACTTATTTCAGTTGGCAGATTTTATTCACATCTTGTTGTTGTTATTAGGTGCAGTCTAGTCGGTGTTCGATTTATAGCGACCCTACATACAACAGGCGAAACACTATTGTCAGTGCTTCTCTGCTATTCATAGGGTTTTCAATGACGGATTGATTTTTGGGAATGGGTTGCCGGGTCCTTCTCCCAATTCACATATCTTAGGCTGTGGTTAACACTGTGATAAGCTCTGGTTTAAACTGTGAACCAAACAGGCGAATCCTCTGCCTTCGTGGAGTTTGTATCTTAGTGCAAGACTCAGATCATAAACAAATGAACGCAACAGTTAGAGACCAAGAGGCTTTCAAATGGGGGAAGCTGGTACAGAAAAATGGAAGGATTCGTGGTGTAGCTGGCAAAGACCTCTTCAAGTAAATGATAGGAACACAGACCTCTGACAGATGAGAAAGGACTGGTGACACAGTCACCAAGGAAATCAGTCCCGACATTGGAAACAGTAAGAGGTGAGGCCCTGAGCCAAGGACAAAGGGGGCCTTTTGGGAGGTGTCCAGGTCAGTGTCCCAAATCATTGAAGCCAACAGGAGTTTGATGCAGTTGGAACGACCAGAGAGACCAGCAGAGGGCGGAAGGGGGTGCAGGTACTCTGAGTGAGAGGAGGAGTCATTCAGGGCACTTAGGCACAGAAGAGTGATGATGTCTCATTTACAGTATCTAAGAATTATGGGTAGAGAGCTGCTCTGCAGTCTCTGAAGTCCCAAGTTCGATTCCCAGTACCGCAAAAATGGAAGAAGGATGTGGCAATACACTCCCGAGGTAATCCCTAAACAGTGAGCCAATGAAAACCCTATGAGGGTCGCTATGAGTCGGATACAACTTGACAACACCTACCACCACCACCACCACCAACAAGGATTATGGAGAAGGCCTTAGAGGGCCCCAAGAAGGGCACTTGCCAGGCATCTGCAGCAGATCTGACTGGAAATTGGATGAGGAAGGCAGAAACGTGTTTCAGAGGCAAAGTGAGGAGGCGGGACTGCCTTGCAGGACTCATGAAGGATGATAGGTCTCCTGAGCTAGGCAAGCCAGTTGAAAGAATAGATAGGTGGATAGATGAACGAACAAATATGTAAAGACAAATGATCCGCCAAGAAGAATGAATTTCAGGGTGAGAAGTATGCATAAGGCATATTGGCTTTCCTATCAGTCAAGAGCCCTCTAGAGAAACAGAAACAAGAAGATTTGTAGAGAGAGAGATTTAATTCAAGGAGTTAGCTTACTTCATTGGAGGGCAGTCCGGCAAACTAGAAATTCAGGCATGAGTGAATACTGTGAGGCTTGAAGGAGAATTTTTTCATCCCAAAGAAAACTTTTTTTTTCCTCCTTAAAGTCTTCACCTGATTGGATGAGGCCCACCCACATAACTGAGAGAAATCTATCCTTAAGGTCAATTGATGGCAGATGTTAACCACATCTGCAAAACACTTTCACAGCGTCACCCAGAACAGTATTTGATTACATAACTGGATACTACAGCCTAGCCAAATTGCCACATAAAAATAATGTCATAACTCCAAATAATCATTCAGTGGAATGATTATTGTTGTTCTTAGATGCCATCAAGTTGAGTCAAACTCATAGTGACCCTATGTACAACAGATTGAAACATTCCTTGATTCTGTGCCAGGCACACCATCTTATTTATGTTTAAGCCCATTGCTGTAGACACTGTGTCAATCCATCTGGTAGAGGGTTTTCCTTTTTTTTTCATTGACCTGCCACTCTCCCAAACATGATGTATTTCTCCAGGGATTGGTCCCTACTCACTACATGTCCAAAATATGTAAGACGCAGTCTAGTCATCCTTACTTCCAAGGAGCACTCTGATTGCACTTCTTCTAGGACAGATCTGTTGGTTCTTTTGGCAGACCATGGTATATTCAATAATCATCTCTAGCCCTATAACTTAAAATCATCAATTTTTCTCCTGTCTCCCTTGTTCAAGGCTGGCTTTCACAACCATACCACGCAACTGAAAATACCATGGCATGAGTCAGGCGCACCTTCGTCTTCAATGTGACATCTTTGCTTTTCAATACTCTAAAGAGATCTTTGCCACAGCTTTTCCCAAAGCAATGTGTCCTTGGATTTCTTGACTGCTGCTTCCATGGTGTTGATTATAGAGCCAAGCAAAGCAAAATCTTGGACAACCTCAATCTTTTCTCCATTTATTGTGAAATTGCCTACTGGCCCAGTTATAAGGACGTTTGTTTTGTTGATGTTTAGTCACAACTCATATGGAAGGTTGTGTTCTTTGATCTTCATCAGTAAATGTTTTAAATCCTATTCACTTTCAGCAAGCAGAGTTGTGTCATCTGCATAATGCAGGTTGTTAATGAGTCTTCCTCCAATCCTGATGCTGAGTTCTTCCTCATAAAGTCCAGTTTCTCAGATCATTTGCTCATCATATAAATTGAAGAGGTATGGTGAAAGTATACAGCCTTGACACACACCTTTCTCAACTTTAAACCACGCAGTGTTTCTTTGTTCTATTCGAACAACTGCCTCCTGGTTCATGTACAGATTCCTCATGAGTACAATTAGGAGCTCTGGTATTCCCATTTGCCAAAGTGTTACCTATAATCTGTTATGATCTACATAGTCAATAGCCTTTCAACACTCAAGAGGCAAATAGTATTTGCATAGTCAATAAAACATAGATAGACATCTTCTGATATTCTCTGCTTTTGGCTAATATCCACCTGACATCAGCAATGATTTCCCTGGTTCCCTGCCCTCTTCTGAATCTGGCTTGATTTTCCAGCAATTTCCTGTCTATATACTGCTGCAGTTGCTTTTGAATTATTTTTAGTAAAATTTTATGTGTGATATTAATGATATTGTCTGATAGTTTCCACATTCGGTTGGATCCCCTTTAGCCACGATATAACTTTACCAATGACATAACTCGGGGTTTGGCAAGTTATAATCTGTAGGCCAAATCCTGTCCACCGCCTATTCTTAAGAATAAAGTTTCATTGGAACTCAGTCATACCTGTTCATTTGTGCACTGTCTATGGCTGCTTTTATGTGAAAAGTACAGAAATGGATTGTTCATGATGGAAACCGAATGGCCCATCCAGCATAAAAAATGACTATCTGGACCATAATGGAAAAAGTTTGCTCTGACTTCCTTTAGTGGAGGTACCCAAGCAAAGCAACCGCTGATGCTCAGGGGAAATGATGCAGGATTGGAAGTAGTTAACAGGTCTGAACCCCGTAAAGAGCTGGGAAAATATTAAAAGAGCAGTAAAACCCTAACAGGAGAGGTTGCTGGGGAGAAGAAACCCAAAGCATTTGCATTTTGCTTCAAGGCAGCTTGCACTATGGCCCTGGACCACTGTTACCTCATTGCTTAAAAACGGAAGCTGGAATCTCTAGCACATGACATTGACCTCCTCATAAATCTCACACAGAGGATTCAGCCATTTATACGTGTGAGAAAATAGCAACAGGAAGGGAAAACACTGCCAACTTACTTAATATTGCAAGTAGCAATCGGGCTTAGGGTTTCACCTCATTTTTAAGCAGTTTATCATCACCTCCAAAAAGGGGAAAAAATAACCTTTGAAAAATTACATTACTTTTTTCCCCCTGACAAGAGCATATTATAAAGTTTTAAATGTTAATGAAGCAGTTTTCTTACATAATTATTCCTTAGTTTTGTCTACCACTTATTATCTCGGAATATTCTGTCTCGTCAGTGGAAACTCATTGCCTGCTTTCTTTTTTGGAGTAAACTTTGCTGAAATAAATAGACTCTAACGTCTCTGTTCATTAATGTACACCTGAACCAAAACAATGTTTATTTGAGAATCTATTCTGGGAATTAATAGACAGAAAAACTTACATGATTATTCCCAAAATCCACAGCACACACCTTCAAATACCACATGAAGCTACAGCACTAGTTTTACAAAAACAGAAAATTGGTACTCCAAAGTAAAAAATTACGTACTTACATTCCTCTTGACTTACCCAAATGGTGCTTATTTTTGTGTGGTAGTTTAATTTTTTAAAGGAACATAAGGCTTTGTTTAAATCTGCAGATTATCCTATAAACTGCAATGCTCCCATCAGGATGCTATAAGTGGAGACCCCCATAACAATCATCTTTGCCCCCTCCCTTTGTTCCTCTTCCTCCAATGAGTGACAGAGAAGACAAAAGCCAATCAGGACCTGAGCCCCCAGCTTTCTTTGCCACCCCTGCCCAGGCTTCCCTCACCCCAGTGAGCAGATGTGCAGCTTCTTTGGTTTCCTACAATGGGCATTACTCAGAGAGTTTCCTGTGTTGCTGTTTGCATTTTTTGCAAAATGGCTTCCGGTGTGCTCTAGGACCTCACCTGATGCACAGCCTTCTGTTTGGGCAGTCGCTTATCCCTGCTTCTCCCAACGACTCATTCAGACACTGTTGGACCTGAGTCTCTGCCAGATAGCCTTCTCTTTCCTCTTCAAGTGCCATGGCAAAGTCAGAATTCATTCTTTTTCAATGACTTTTTTATGAATAATTTTTTAGTTCATGTAGAACTCATTGGATTTCATGATAACACCCATGTATGCATGTCGTTACACATTGCCCACCTTCTCCTCCGTCCCCACCCTCTCCAGAATTAATTCTTGAGAGACCTCAAGCTTCTGGAAAGGACTTACTTAGCTGCCGTGGCCATGGGCCCATAGACAGTGGGTTTTATACCTGTTGTCACTGCCCCAGCCAGGTCGTGCCCCTCCATGCTAATTGTTTCTCCACACCCTGGCTCAGCCGCCAACCACAAGCACCTCTGTTATTCTGTGAACAGGTCAGACATGCTCCTGGGCTGAGCCATGTTTGACATCACAGCTCCCTCGTGCTCCCACAGATGACTTTTCTCTCTCTCGGGGTCCTCCAGCGAAACTGAGCTCCAGGGGCCACAGGGGTGACTTACTTGGTGACATATGCTTTCTCCCTCCAGTGCCTACCAAAACCCACTTCCTGGCTGCTGTTTCTTGGGACAGTCTCCCAAATATAGTATATGTTTCAGTGTCTGCTGGGGAAGCCAAACTAAGTCAGCGTGATATGTAACACATCCCACTACCTGTGGGCCTCTACTGGACAGGAATCGAAAACCCCACCTATAAAACCCACTAGTCTGAGTTGAAAGAGACATACCACTCCAGGAGCTGGACGGACATAACTGCTCAACTTTATTCCTGTGTACCCTGCTTAGAAGCCTTTTGGGTCAACCAATCAGAATCCGTGATGTTTTGATGACATTTTGGGTTAGCCAATTAGGTGACATCAGGTGATTGGACCAACCAATCAGATGATATCAGATGACAATGGCTTGGTAAGAAATTCCAGGAGGGACATGCCCTAGCTGTATCGGGCAGGGGCCTTCTTTGCCTTGACTTCATGGTTGGACCTCGTGTGCTGAGCCCAGTGTGCCAATGGTGAGCTGTTAGGGGCCATCTTGCCTCAGGCTCATAGATTCAAGCCAGGTGTGCCAATGGTGAGTTGTTAACGAGTCTCCGGCAGGCCTCAGGACTTGAGGTGGGCCAGATAAGCACCTGGCATTTGATGGACATCACTTATAGCTGAGTCACCAGGCAGGCTCAGCCTCCATGGGTGATGGTAAGGGTGGGAAAGACACAGAAGCTCTCGCCCCACTCGTGTCTAGACAGAGATTGCAAGCAGGTGTTCCTTTTCCCTGGCTCTTTCCAGATGGTGGTGTGGACAAACAGAGCCGGTGAGACATCGTGGGCATGGAGCTGAGTGATGTTATTATTCACATTGATCTGACTGGTCATTTAGCTTCATCCCAAGACACCAAAGGACAGAGGCTCAATTAACCTTTTAATGCACAAGTCAAATTTCTTCTCTTCACGGCTTCATTCTTCTTGAGCCACGGCTCCCAAAGCCCTCTCAGACCTGCGTCCAAGATGCACGCACCTGTCATCACAGAGGCTGCCCCTAATTACCCATCCTTCACCGTGTTATCTTGTCTGTGACATTGCTGTCACTGAACAAGGGAGGCTGCACAGCCAGGATGGCAGGGAAAAGAGGTGCAGAGTGTTGTCTGAAACCGGACTATTCTCTCCACCTGTTTGGAGACCCATGTTGCTCTGGCTACCCTCATGCTCTGGTTAAAAGAACATAAATTATTTCCCAATTCTACATTCTTTCTCATCTCTCCTCTTCCTCTGAGACTTGAATTTTTTCTCTTCAGGGTCTGGTTGAGTGTTATTTATTTATTTATTTGGGGTGCTTGGGATTGAACCCAGCTCTTTGCACATGCTAGGCAAGTGCTCTACTACCAAGCTGCACCCATGCCCTGTTTTTACTTTTTATGTTTTATTGTGAGATAGGGTATCACTAAGTTGCTCAGGCTGCCTCTGTCCTCAAACTTGTGATCCTCCTGCCTCAGAGTTGCTGGGATTACAGGTGTATGCCACAGCACCTAGAAGTACATTTTTTTTAGCTCATAGGAACTAAATGACCCGCTATTTTCTCAGAGTCTGTATGTCCAAGGATAAGGACTTGATCAAAATGGAGCCAAGATGGCATTGCTACAGAGAACGAGAAACTGCCCGTGTGTGTCCCTGAGATGTGAGACTAAAACTCAGGACCTGGTAGCTGTCATGTTGCCAGACAAATGGAACTGAAGACAAAGAGAACTGAAGGAAGTAGATGGGGAGAAAGGATCCCACAGAAAAAGGGTTCTCCTAGGCTTCTAGTCCTAAAACCAACACACATTCCTTCATCTGGGACTCTAAAGGCCGCACACCATTATTCTAATAATAACACTTTTGTTAAATAATATAACAATCATTGCTAGATTGCCTAGCGACAGAAGCTAGCCAATCTAGCAACAATTATTATATTATTTAAACTTATCATCCATTTCTACTTCTTCTGGGCACTAATGGCAGGTAATGAACCAATTCATACCAAGATGATGATTGAAATAATAGTTATCATAGCACAGTATCTTTGTGATTCCACCATTGCCTTGAAATCCAATGTTTAATGTCTTGCCTTGAAGTAATGACTATTGTTGTTAGGTGGTGTCAAGCTGGGTCTGACTCATAGTGAACCTATGTACAATAGACAAAATACTACCCAACTCTGTAGCAGGTACACAATATCTTTTTTTATGTTTAAGCCCATTGTTGCAGCCCTTATGGTCTTCTTTTTATTTTGTTGACCTCCCAAACTTATGTTCTTTTCCAGGGATTGGTCCACCTTGACAATGTGTTCAAAATACTTCAGACACAATCTAGCCATCCTTGCTTCCAAGGAGGACTCTGGTTACACTTCTAGGATCTATCTTCTAGGATGGATCTGTTGGTTCTTTTGGCAGTCCATGATATATTCAATAATCATCTCCAGCACCATAATTCAAAAACATCAATTCTTCTCCTGTTTCCCTTATTCAACATCCAGCTTTCACAAGCAAATCATGCAACTGATAGTACCTTGGCATGAGTCAGGCACACCTTTGTCTTCAATGTGACATCTTTACTTTTCAACACTTTAGTCTTTTGCCAGAGCTTTTCCCAATCCAATGCACTTTTTGATTTCTTGACAGCTGCTTCCATGAAATAGTGACGAATAAACCAAATATCAGCTGACAAGAGGCTCACAGAGAACCAGATTTACCACAGATGGGTCCTTAGGCAATTCTCAAACATTCCACCAGGCAGCTCTCTCTCCATGTATTCTGATACCAAGACCTGGGTTTGGTTTCTTTGCTATCTCCCCCTCCCTCTCAGTCTATGGAGATAAGCCCCACCAGTAATTCCCATTTCAAGCTGTTGTAAAAAAGATCAATGTCATATCATCACATTTTTTCTGACTACTTTAACTCAGTTTGAAAACAAATTTTTAAAATTTTCTCCATTTCCTGCTTATTTCTACAAAAATCTCACTAAAAAGGAGAAACAAAGAAGGCAGATGTTAGCTGCTTCAGTAGCAGAAACTTGGTCACATCACCAAGCTCTTCTTTCTCAAGAGACCTAGTTGGTATTTTATTCCTAGGAAACCTCGCTCCTCATCCAAGTTGACCTTCCCCTTTGTGCGTGTTCTGTTAAAGTTGCAGCTTCTCACAGCAAACAGAGAACCATGTGCTGGCTCCTCTGGTCCCTCTGTCATTGTATCCTGCCCTTGTCCACCTTCTGTGGGTTGTGGGTTGACTGCCCAGATGGGTCCCACCTTGCCTGACCACTGGAGGGGCTGCCTGGCAGGTGACATACCACAGTTTAGATTCACTCGCTTGAAAATGGAATTAGTAACACCAATGATTAATAAAAGATGACATTTTAAAAGTAGTCACAATTTTACGATGCCATGCAAACCCAGACTAGATCTAAAAAACTGCCAAATTCCCCCTGTCATTCTTGGCAAGACACAACCTTGTTACATTTAGTTGCTTAATCTGTAAAAGGCAGGTAAGATGTGAAGCCATCCCTTTGAGTTATGGTGAAAGTTATTCATGAAAAAAATATATTTATTAAGAAATGGATGTATAAAAGGACTTAAATGCTTAAAATCTCTTTCTAATGTCCTTCTTATACCCCTTTCAGAGCCTGGAGGCAAAATCATTCCTAACTCAGCACACAAGGATAGAACTTGAGCTCAGAGAATTAAAAATTATCTCTAAATCAGGAGGAGTTTTACAACCCAAGCCATGCCAGAGTTTAACTAGCAGCATATTTCCCCAACATTTTAGATTCAATGAAATACAGCAATTTAATTAGTCCTTCCAGGATTCAAGATCTTTTAGCAGCAGGTTAACTCTGATAATGGAATTAATTCACATCTCAGTAACTTTTCCCACTGTTGGCAGAAACTGCACGTTGCTAGCCTATTCATCATTCTGCACTCTCTGAAGACCCGGATTCGATCCCCAGCACCACAAAAACAGGAGAAGGATGTGGCAATCCACTCCCGAAGCAATCCTGAAACAACGAGCCATTGAAAACCCTATGAGGGTTGCTGAGTCGGAGCCCACTCAACAGCACTGAACAACAACAGCCTATTCATGGAGTTGAGAGGATCACAGAGGTCATCCAGCCCTATATTCCCCATGGAGGCTCCTTGTTGATAGAATTTAACCAAAAGGCCTTCACTGTTTAGTAAGTTTGGGAAATGTGTCCAAGTTTCCCTAGTGCATTTCACATTAGAATAGAAATGATCAATTTGTCAAAAGAATGTTCTAGTCTTTAGGGTTTCTTTTACTTATTTGACCACTAAACCCTTTTTCTGTTACTGATTATAGGTGAATAGAAATGCTACTGAGAAAAAAGAAGCCCCAAGAAATTACACAAGTTGCCCAAAGACCCAGCCAATAAGGAGTAAAGCCAGGGATACAGTCTGGGTCTTCCAAGTCCAGTTCTAGCTCTACCACACAATACTATTTCTGTGCACTATTTTTTCAAGAAACAAATAAGACACCAGAGTGTAGGTATCTATTGCCCAATGAACTTCTCTAAGAACTTCAAAAGTAACAAGTTTGTGGAAACAAAAGATAAATGTGTGCTGAAAATCAACAACCACTAAATTGTGAAATGCTTTCATGTACAGTAATGTTCAGGGGAATTTGTGATCCTATTGCCTTTCAGGGGCTGGGATTTAGCTCAGTTGGTAGAGCGCTGCACTGCAGTCTCTGAGGTCCCGAGGTCAATTCCCACCACTGCAAAAATGGGAGAAGGACCTGGCAATCCACTCCCAAGGCAATCACTATGAAACAGTGAGCCATTGAAAACCCTATGAGGGTCGCTATGAGTCGGATACCGACTTGGCGGCACCTAACAACAACACCACCACCATTGCCTTTCAAGGCACCTGAGCAGCTGTTGGAGGACCCAGGCATTTTGGACCGAGAGAGAGAAGGCAGAAGCCAAGAGATAACCAGACCTTCAGAGCCTTGAATCCACGGAAACTCAAGCAGGTAGCACTCAGGGGCTGCTGCTGGCTTTGTGACTCCTTCACTTGTGATTATGAAAATATCTTTATTTCACTGCACCGGGCACAATCATTTGCATTTTTATTGTTTTCACTCAAAACCTCCTAAGTTATTTAGATAAGCACCATTAAACAAAAATCTGGGTAATTAGTTATTTTGCTGCATCCTGGTGGCAGCAGAGAAGCTCAGAGACATTTATTAACAATACAATCAGTCCCAGGTGGGACTTATTATAAACAGAGCTCAGCCCCAAAGCAACCTCTCATTAAATCCTGAGCAGGAATTAGCTATTTCTCTCTTCCCCTGACATTCTTCATCAGCCAGCCCCAGTCACTTGGATAGGATCATTATATCATTTATACCAGTAAAATACCACAAATTACTGCTAATGTGAAGCCCCAGAGGGTGGCCATAAAACAATCACACCCTTGCTCAGAGACCTCAGGACTTTAAAATCAGTTAAACTCAGGCGCAGAACTTTAAAGTGGGAACGGGAATCTTGGAGATGGAGATTATCCACTTTAATCCTCCCACCTGGCCTCTGAGAGACAGCGATCCAAGTAAATGAAGAGATTTCCTCAAAGCCACAGCTTGGACCCATCTCCCACCTCTTGCTCTAGCAAATTTCTCACTCTGAGACGCTTCAAGCATCCCATGGAAACCAGTGCCTGACCCACGGATTCCAGATGCCCTGGGTTCAGTAGTAAAGCCGGGGATACAGTCTGGGTCTTCCAAGTCCAATTCCAGTTCTACCACACAATACTATTTCTATGCATTATTTTTTCAAGAAACCATAAGGCCCCAGAGTGTAGGTATCTATTGCCCAATGAACTTCCCTAAGAACTTCAAATGCAACAAGTTTGTGGAAACAAAAGATAAGATTCTGCTGAAAATCAACAACCATTAAATTGTGAAATGCCTTCATGTACAGTAATGTTCAGGGGAATTTGTCATCCTATTGCCTTCCAAGAAACCTGAACAGCTGTTGGAGGACCCAGGCATTTTGGACCAGGAGAGAGTAGAAGGCAGCAGCCAAGAGATAACCAGACCTTCAGAGCCTTGAATCCACTGAAACTCTATGGCAAAGCACCCACTTTTTCCCTAGAATGACAAAGGTTTCTGATGCCCAAAGTTGACATGGAATGCACTACAATGAGGTATTCATAAGAAAACAAAAAAACAATAAACAAAGCTGAGTGACTTTATCTCATGCATGTTGGAAAACAGAACTGCGAGTGGCCGAGCACCTAGGGCACGTGGGAAGGCTGAGTTCTCAACTGTTCTTCCTATTTCTAGGGGCCCCAGTGAATCCCTTAGTCCTCCAGTCTGTACAGCAGGCTGATCCTCTGCTGTGCAGAACACAGGGTGGGATGAAGTAATGAACCCCTGAAAGCTTCTGGTTCAGAAACTCAGACTCCAGCCGGGCGCGGTGGCGCACGCCTGTAATCCCAGCGGTTTGGGAGGTGGAGGCAGGAGGATCACAAGTTCGAGACCAGAGGCAGTCTGCGTAACTTAGTGAGACCCTGTCTCAAATAAACTAAAAAAATGGGCTGAGGGTGCAGCTCAGTGGCCCAGCACTTGCAGAGCATGCAGGTGTGAGGCCCTGGGTTCAACCCCCAGTACAGCAAAAAAACAAAAAAAAAAAAAGAAACTCAGACTCTAGTCACATAGCCTCCACCTCTAAAGCAGGATTTCCCTACAGCACAAATGTCATCCTGTTGTTTTTAGGTGCCCTTGAGTCAGATCCAACCCATAGTGATCCTATGTACAACAGGGTGAAACACTCCCCAACACCGCCACGCCAAGCACTATGCCAGTGCTTCTCTGCTATTCACAGGGTTTTCAATGGCTGATTGTTTCAGGAGTGGGCTGCCAGGTCCTTCTCCCAAGACTACAGCACCTGGTGTTCCCAGGTGGTCTCCGATTCAAGGACTAACCAGGACAACCCTGCTTAGCTTCCGAGATCTGAAGAGATTGGAAGCCAGGGTAGTATGGCTATAGCAGGACTTTCTCCTCTGTCATATATGGCGGCAGAAACAAGGTTTTAAAGAAAAGAGTCCCAGTTACTCCTCAGGTTTTGCTAACAGATGATTTCTGAGGGACAGACATAGCAAGAGAGCGCCCGCTCACTTCGCTCACCCGCTGAGCATCAGCCTCCGGAAAATTTTAGGTGGGAGAAATGCAGTTATATCTGAATCTCTATTCCTGAAGCATCCTGCAAGACATATGCTGTGAGAACTTAGCAAAACAGTTGCTCTCCTGAGCTGTTTCCACACACTAATCTCAGGCTCCCTCACACCCTGTCTGCCTGCTTCCCAGCAACATGGACATGTAGAAGAAAACACTAAAGTCTGGGGGCCAACATCTCAGATGGGCAAAATAGCTTTGGATTTGTCCCTAATTCCTATTTCTTCTCATTTTTATATCTTATTAAACATCTGTGAGAAACAATGCAAGAATTAGCACTGATTTTCTTTTTTTTTTTTTTTTTTTTCTTTTTTGCGGTACTGGGGGTTGAACCCAGGGCCTCGCTCTTTCATGCTCTGCAAGTGCTGGACTACTGAGCTGCACCCCCAGCCCATTTTTTTTACTTTTTGAGACAGGGTCTCGCTAAGTTACGCAGACTGCCTCTGGTCTCAAATTTGCGATCCTCCTGCCTCTGCCTCCCAAGCCGCTGGGATTACAGGCGTGTACCACCATGCCTGGCTAGCACTGATTTTCTTAACAAAAGAAAATACATGGGCTCATAGCTAGAATTGTTCCTGCTGTTACTGTGTGGCACATTAAAACCTGCAGGTGCCATGAAGACTTGAAAGGGGCAGATTCATCCCAGAGGCTCTGTCACATCTAATTCAATGTGATTCACAAGGTGGACGACAGTCCTTCCCTGCCTGGAGCCCAGAACTGCAGGGAAGGAAGAAACCCAGAAGCCAGGTGAACAGAGCATGTCCAGATCAGACCTGAGCCTCAGAAGGAGATGTCAGGGAGGAAGAGAGTCAGAGAGACAGGGGAACAGCAATGTCAAGGGTGCGGAGTAACTGAGTAGCCTCCTTAGCAAAAACCAGACTCCGTCAGGAACCAATCAGAAGCACCGAGGGAGTCTGGAGACACATGAAACCCAGGAGGCAATGAAGAAAAGTGCCAGAGCCATGTCTTTTCCATTTTCTCCAACTGGACCACCCCCCAAAGACACCGTCCTTGCAATAAGTTCCAGATAAGCCTTGCCTACTATCTTTCTCTCTTCTGTTAATTAGTGCCAGAGGCAACCGACTCCCCTTTCTCTTCTCTCTCCCAGGATCCTCCTCTGCATGCTAATGAAGGAGAGAGATTTCTAAGTCTCTCAGTCTCAACTGAGCAGTGCTATTCTTTCCTACTGGCAATAGGGAAAAAATAAATTAACTTGGGGGATTGCTTGATGGAAACAGTTTACAATCAAACACCCCACTGTTGACAAGATCATCATAACTGTCACTTCACGCCTCTGTGCCAACTGCATAATTAGTGTCATTTCCAGTAAGTCATGGAAATACAAATGAGTGTGGGTTCTAGCACACAAAATCGCATAAATATGAATATTCTACGGCACTTCAGCAATGGCACAAATTGCATAAGACATGGACTGGTACTTGCTTCCGGGAGATCTCAAGACCTCTCACCTGGACCAAGTTCACCTTCTGATACAGCCTCAGAAGGATGTTTCTGAAGGCAGCCATGGGGAACGGGGGAAATGTTCTGTTGGGGACTGATGTGAAATTAAATTGTTAGCAGATTTTTTAATGCTTAGGACATGGAATTTCATTTTTGTATTTTCCTAAATGGAATATGGGGGTTAGCTCACGTGGTAGTGCTGCTCTGCACTCTCTGAGGCCCTGCACTGTTGTTGTTGTTGTTTTTGTTGTTAGGTGCCATCGAGTCATGTCTGATTCATAGTGAGTCTCATAGGGTTTTCAATAGCGGATTGTTTTCGGGATTGCCTTGGGAGTGGATTGGCGCGTCCTTCTCCCATTTTTGTGGTGCTGGGAAATGATCTCAGGACCTCAGAGACTGTAGAGCGGCGCTCTACCAACTGAGCTAAATCCAAGCCCATAGGCCCTGCACTAGTACCACAAAAATGGGAGAAGGACCTGACAACCCACTCCACAAACAATCAGCCATTGAAAACCCTATGAGGGTTACTATGAGTCGGACCCCACTCAATGGCACCTAACAACAACAACCAATGGAATATGATTTCAAAGGAAAATATTTTTTGAATAGCACAGTTTACAGACAAGTATACCATGTTGGCATCACTTACTCTTCTGGACCACTCTTGTTTGAGTACGTTGGCAACTTTGTTAGACCAGCACACTCTGTCTAAGTCTAAGCTGCCTGCTGTCCTGCCCTGGGGCAACCTCCTCCTTTCTTCTCTTCCCAGATAACTCAAGCCCCACTGCCTTCTCCCTTCTCCTGGATTTCTAGAGCTTGGCACAGGAAAGCACCAAGCACACTTCCTGGAGTCTCTAGATTATGGCTGGGGCACTCTTTTTGTTTGTATTAATTATACCTTTGGAACTGCCTCCTTCTGCAACCCCTCTACTCAGGGCTGAGAAGTAATAGGCACTCCTCCAATAAGGAAAGGTTTTCAACTAAGTGAGCATATCTGTCAGTTCTTGAAGAAAACAAGAAAGCAATGGAAAAATATTGGATAAATCCCAATATATTTTTCCAGCAGTGTGAGAGCACACCCCAGATCAGGAACGTCCATACCCCAAACCTGGATGATGTGCTCCTTAATTGGCCAGGGGGTTGGGAAATACCTTCTGAGGGACACTACTCAGTACAAGCTTGGGCAGACAGGAAGGAGCTGTTGAGTCTTACATGGTATCCCTAGATGATCAGAAGCACTAGAGGAGAGAGTTTTGTCTGGTTTCTTCACAGCTGTGATAAGCAGAATAATGGTCCCCAAAGATATTCACAGCACAATCCCTGGAAACTGTGACTATGTTAGGTTATACGCCGTGCAAAGCAAAGCCCAAGCTCTCTTTTTTCCCAGTTTCAAGACCCAGGAAGTGTTCATCATATTTACGTTCTCCATTTTGACTCTGTAACTAGGTCTTTTGGGTATTTGTACAACATCATAGTGAAGTTTCAGAAAAAACTATAAATCTGAAACTGCATTAGACCAAGGATAAATCCACCTGCTTCAAGTCAAAATCCAGATTTCTCGGCCAGTGTGGTGGTGCATGCCAGTAATTCCAGCACTCAAGAGGCTGAGGCAGGAGGATCATGAGTTCAAGGCCAGCTTGGCTGCAAAGTAAGACTCCCTCCTCCCCTCTCTATATACACACATATACACACAGGAGAAGGATGTGGCAGTCCACTCCTGAAGCAATCCTGAAAACAGTCAGCCATCGAAAACCCTATGAGGGTTGTTATAAGTCAGACCTGACTTAAGGGCACCTAACAATAACAACAAAATACACACGTAAGTGCACACACGCAAGCATGCACATGTGTATATATGATTTTTTTTTTAGAGAAAAAGGTTGGAACACTGTCTGACAAGGTTGGATGTGTCACACAGCAATTGGCATGATGAAATGTGTGCTTGTGGAAAAACTCCGCAGGTACAATGTGGAGAATCAACTGTGGGCAGACCAGGTACTAAGTTGTGACATTAACCACAGGAGAAACAATGGCCTGACCTGAGATGGGGCAGTGAAGGTGCAGGGAGATGGATGAAGTCTAGGGACCTGAGGAGGTCACATTGACAGCAGTTACTGACTGGAGGAGGGAGGGAAATCATCAGAATTACAAATTGTGGGTTTGGACAACAGAGCAGATGAGAATTATCCAATGAGGTGCTGAGCCTGAGAGATTACGGTTGAGTCTGAGGTGGATTATGGTTGCGCATGATAAAATGAGTCTTGATTTGAACATGTGTTTGTAATAAGGGAAGAGACAAGTAATTGTAGGAAGTAACAAGAAATGATTGCTTGTATCAGTTTGAAGATTGAGGAAGAAATTTTGTTAAAAAAAAGAAATCTGGGAGTTGTCAACACATTAATGCAGATGGACATTGTTGAATATGACAATATCCATGGTAAATGTATCAATTTAGGACTGAAATTAAAACCTCCGAGGAACACCACGTTTAAGAGACAGGACAGAAGTAAAATTAACAAAGGAGACTAAGTTCATGGCCAGACAGAAAGAAAACCAGGAGAATTTTGTGTCTTGACAGTAACAGTGCTGATGGCGGGGTGGTGGGCATCTTCCAAGGTGCCAAACGCTGCTGGCAGATAAAGCGAAATGAAAGGGTGGGCATTGCATTTTCAATGTGGATAATATTAGGGACCTGAATGAGAACATTTTTAGTGGAATAATGGGAACAAAAGTCAACCTGAAGGTTACAAAGAAGGGAACACAAGAGCTCCAGGTGAGGAAGTAAGAAAAACAAGTGGAGCATCTCGTTTAGGAAATTTGGCCAAAAAAGAGAAGAAATGGGTTGGTACAGACTGGACTTTTTAAATAGAGGGATGCTGATCTGAAGGGTCCAGTAGAGACCAGGAAGTTGAAGATGTGGGTCACTGAGGGGAGGGCTGGGCTACATAAGGTGAGGTGCCACATGCCTTTCCCACCAGGGGCGTGAGGGCTGCAGGTGAGGAAAATTGAAGCAGTTGCTGTGTGCTGCCTTTTTATTCTTCTGTTAAGCACAAGATGGATTTATCTGAATACTTAATTTTGAAGAGAGGCATTCTTGCATTTAAACCATGCTCTTAAGACAGGAAGTCCAAGCTCCTCAAGTGGTACCCTCTCAGCATGGGTTCGAGTTCACAAAACCATAATCCAGCAGTTTCAAGTAATTTAAAAGGTGATTACAATTTTATTTGATGTTTAACATTATGGAAAATCGCATTCAAACCACACAGAAAGAATTTGCAACCCCCTTTTCTCTCTTTCACAAATCTCTCACTCCCAGAGCATTCCCAGAGCCTCTCAAATACTGAGAGTGCTCTCCCCCACCTGGCCTGTCCCCATTTTCTTCCCTCTTCCCATTCCCTGCTCTCTGCTGTCTATCATGGAGAAATACTGAAGCTGTAGAGCTAAATCCTTTTCTTTCCTCTTTTTACTCTGGCTTTTCCCCTATCCATTCTCTCCATTCAAAGGTTTGTATTAAAAAAAAAATCCACAAACAGGTCTGGGAAATACAGAACTTTAAGACGGGAATAAGAATGTATAAAAGAATGAAGAGGCAGAAAGAAATCACACGTTATTGAGCTGTGGCTCAGCCATCTCATCAATAAGACAGAAGCTGCCCTTGTGCAACATGACGTCAACCTTGGACAATGGCCCAGTGTGGCCGTCACTATTGGAGTGGAGATCTTAAATGCTAACGGCTGCCTCCAAAAAAGGATAGAGGTTAAGTGGATAAAAGGGTGATCAATAACTCTGAAAAATGGACCGTGGCACGGTGCTGTGGCTGATACTAGACAAAATTTAAATTATTGATCATGTATGTCATATGTACATTTTAGGCATTAAGTCTCCAGATGCTGAAAGATTCCAAAAGAAATGAACAGGAACAATGGCCGCAGGAATCACTGGAGACCAGACTAGGTTGTACCAATAACAAAATTCCCCCTACGGGATAATAAAACTTAGCAAAGGCACAAAGAAACAAGCAAATGCATTTCACTCAGCCATCTAACTGCTAAAGGGATTATCCCCTTTGCTCACAAACAAGAGGAACATCAAAACCCTGTTCCTACAAAGTGACACTTCAGAGACGTTGTCTTATCAGACAAGCACAAAGAGCAACAAAACCTCACTGGCTTAACACAACCAAATCATTTCTTGCTCATGTAAAGCAATTTGTGGACCCAAGAATGCTTCCGGATGGGTATCCTCTAAGCAGCTGCTCTAAGCATGAGGCTGAGCTGACCCTGTGTCTCCTCCAGCTTCACACAGGTGTCCATCATGGCCCCTGAGGGGTTCTGTGTTGGACATTCCCCTGGCCCTTCCGGAAGTCCTCCCCTCTAGCCAGCTTCCTCTAGCCTGCTCCAGGGGCACAGGAAGCTGGTCTGGGTGGAGCACACAAATGAGCTCTCCTGTCCTCTGGCTTCTCATCGGATTTGATCGATGGGGTGAACCAGCAGGAGATTCCAGGGCAGAAGCTCAGTAAGTTCAGGGTGATGTTATCATGGTGGCCTGGCTGACCAATGGGAGACAGGAGGATAGCTTTTTCTACAGCTGGACTTATTTGTATTACTCATTCATTCATTCTCCCCTCCCCGTCTCTCTCTTGCTCACTCGCTCTCCCCGTTTCCCTCTCCCCTCATAGCTGTTCCCTACCCTTCCCTAGGCTATAGTGCCTCCCTATTGTTGCTAAGGGCTGGGATTCAGCTCAGTTGGTAGAGCACCGCTCTGCAGTCTCTGAGGTCCCGAGTTCGATTCCCAGCACTGCCAAAATGGGAGAAGGACATGGCAACCCACTCCCAAGGCAATCCTGAAAACGATCTGCCATTGAAAACCCTATGAGGGTCACTATGAGTCGGACACAACTCCACGGCACCTAACAACAACAACATTGTTGCTAAACCCAGTGGGCCACCATCTCACTTTCTTAAAACCCAGATCATTCACACCTCTGCAAATGCCTTTGAAAATTAAAACACAGCTTAGCCCCTTTTATGTTTCACTATCTAGATTTTTAAATGCTTTGCCCTAGAAGAAGCCCACGTCACTTCCACTTGAAATCATTGACCAGAATTAGTTTCATGCCCTGCTTAACTTTATCAGGACGAGGAGGTTCAGTCCTCTCAATTACTCTAGAGAAAGGAGAATCAGATACTGATGAAGACCAGAAGTCCATTGCAGAGGCCCTGCAACAGATATAACGTGATTTACTCGGCGATTATAGAGAGACTGGTCACTTTGCCACTTTCATTGTTAGAAACAGCAGGAAACTCATCACAATTTCTTTTCGGTGTAATTACAGATAGCTGGAGCTCTTCCACAAGCAGTGATCAAATACACCAAATTACCCCCTCAAATGGGGAGTCAGATGGAGATAGCCCTTTCCTCTCAAGTTAGACAAGATTAACCATTAGCGCTTTAGAGGAATAAGCAGGGCAAGAACCGGCTTCATGTTGTATTGATTGGCTGTGTCCTCAGACAAATCCTGGGGAGAAGCTCTTAAAGAGCTATTACACAACCATCTCGGAAGGGGCAGAACTACAATGTTATCTTCAAATACTTTGTCTGGGAATTGATTAAAACAACCAGACAGAGACATAATACTCCTTCCTGAGCCGTCCAGAAATGCCCAGGTATTCAGGATGAAAACAAACCTGGAGTTACTGGTCCCAGGGCACACATGCCCAGGAACCAGCTCAATGGTCTCTCTCACAGCTCTGGTTCTGCTTCCTTACATGGAGACTGAGGCCACTGGAGCAAGGGTCTTTAACCCAATATGCAGAGATGTATCTCATGAGAGCTGCTAAAACTCTATAAACTGGGGGATATATTTACATGTATGTTTAATTTATGAAAAGGACTCAGAGGTTTCATAAGACAAAAAAAATCCCTTATACCCAAAACGATTAGAACCACAGGATTGGAGGATGTTATTTGATTCTTCCAGATCTAACATTGATAATCCTGTGGTCACTTCTGGTCAATTTATTGCCCTCACGAGAAGAACGCAGCAATATTCTCATGAAACAAGGAAACTTTCTCAGTGCTGAGACTTAGCAAACAGTCGGTGCTCAATACAGGTATATACATTTGAATATGCATCTTATTTTTCCTTAATTTTTAAATAAGTCCTTTTAGAACATCATAGAAATATCTCTTATAAATGACCTTTTTTGCTTCTTCTTCCCTTATTTATTCAGAAATAATGCATTTTTCATGTGTTTTATCTTCCTATTTCCCTTTTTACTCTTAGTAAAATAAGGGATGAATGGATAGTGATTTCCTCCAAATGAAATCTGGGCACATTTTCATGAAACTACTCAACTTTGAACCAAGATCTAAATAAATGCCTATTCAAATAAGCAGTAATTGTTCTGCACAAACTTTTATCCAAAGAATAAAGTTTCAAATGGGTATGAGCATCTCTTAATGGATGAAATTGTCTGACTCAAATGTCCTGTGGTACCTCAGCCACCAGTTCTCAGCATCACCGTCCGGTTGCTTTAATTAACCACAGGTCCAGCTTTACTTACATTTTAATTGATTCCTGGACTAATTGTGCATTAAATACTTGGAAGTACACTGCAGATAATCTTACAGAGTTTTAACTTCTTCCACCTTCAATTTGCACATAGAAGCCAATATGGGAAGCGTTAAGCTGTCAGAATATTATGGTTGATAGTTTCTCATGGAAACAAAGGAAGGGGAGAGAGATAATGGTTCAAAAAAGTGATCAGTACCCATGGGCAGACATCAGAGGGCTGGCTGGTTGGTTGTTACGTGCTGTTGAGGTATGTCCCACTCATAGTGACCCTCATAGGGTTTCCAATGGCTGATTGTTTTGGGATTACCTCAGGAGTGGATTGCCACATCCTTTTGCCATTATTGGTGGTGCTGAGAATTGAACTTGAGACCTCAGAGACTGCAGAGTAGTAGTCTACCAACTGAGCTAAATCCCAGCCCCATCAAAGGGCTGTTGGTATTGTTAGGTGCCGTCGAGACAGTATCCGACTCATATCTACCCTAGGTACAACAAATGAAACACTATTGTCAGTGCTTTTCTGCTGTTCATAGGGTTTTCAATGGTGGATTGATTTTTGGGACTGGGTTGCCAGGTCCTTCTCCCAAGCTTACAGCACCCACTGTCCCAGGTGGTCTCCATCCAAGTACTAACCAGGCCCGTCGCTTCTTAGCTTTGGAGATCCGACAGGATCAGATGCCACAGGGCTATGGCTGCATCAGAGGGCAGAAGTCTTTAAAACAAAATTTTGTGTTACTTGGGAATACTTTCAACCCTGGCATTTTCAGAGTGTTTTTGGAGTGAGGCTGAACCCTTCTTCAGACCTGAGAGACAACGCTGAGTGTGCAGATTGTCACAGGATGGGTGAGGCTGTGGCTGTGTATTCAGGGTCCCATGAGCTCTGCCAGCCTTGGCAATGGTAGAAACAAGCATGAGGGATCTGTCCTCAGAGCGCAAGTGGCTCTTCCTGATCCCTCGATCTTCCTTTCCATGATCTTCCATCCACCCGCCTGGGCTTTCCTGATTCCTCTGTCCCATCCATGTTCTCTGCTACTCCAGCTCGGTTCTTTCACTTAATATGTGCTGGTTTTGCACATGAACAAAGAGCCTGAGGCTTCTTAGCTAAGAAATCATCTGTACAATCTTATCTAGTGTGCTCTTCCTAGAACTTCCACTACAGGTTTTGATTTTTGTTTTGTTTTGTTTTGTGGTGGGACATGGGATTGGTCAGATGGGTTGTTTCATAGTTTATATTTCATTTTCCCCACTCTGCATGTCCCAGAAACAGGACTGTGGAGGACAGCCCTAAGAAGGAACTCTGCAGCAGGCAGGCCCCGTGAGCTGCTCCGTGTTGGATGTGCAACTCGAACCAGGCAAAATCTATCACGCTTTTGCACACCAAGGTTTTCTGACCTGGCCTCCAATTCCCTAGATAACTCAGCCCTGTACCTACAGGCTCTGATTTACTTATAAATTGTTAGCCTGTGATTTTTGAAAAACACAATTTTTAAATTCACAAAATCATGACTGTTGCACAAATATAAACTGAAGATATTTCATTAGTACAAAGAAGAATCAGAAGGACAGATGTCTATAGACATCACAAGTGCTGAAGTGAATTTGTTGATAGGTCCAAAACTAGGCCCCAGATATAATCTTTGTGAGATGTTTGGACTTTTCCTTTTCCTTCCTTCCTTCCTTCCTTCCTTCCTTCCTTCCTTCCTTCCCTCCCTCCCTTCCTCCTTCCCTCCCTCTTTTCTTTTCTTTTCTCCTCCCTTCCTTCCTCCCTCCCTCCCTCCCTCTCTCCCTCCCTCCCTTCCTTCCTTCCTTCCTTCCTCTCTCTCTCTCTCTCTCTCTCTCCCCTCTCTTTCTTTCTTTTTTGATAGAATCTCACTGTGCAGCCCAGGCTAGCTGGAAATCACTATGTAGATAATAGTGGCCTTGAACTTGTGTGGAGCCTCCTGCCTCAGCCTCCTGAGTACTGGCATTACAAGGCACTACCAGAGTATTAATTAACCACATATTTGCTTTGTAAATTGAGACCCATGCAGTCCTAAGCTACTAACATGGCCACAGAATTAACTTCTGTTTGGAAATTTTCCTAACGAAATTGAATTTTATTTTTAAATCTTCTACTCTTTGCTCTCCATACTTAGCTTGGACTACATTTCTGCAGGGGAGAAATCAACTGTTTCTCTACCAGACAAAATTCATTTGCAATTATGTAGATAAGAGCCATTTTCATTTCTATCAGTGTTCTAAAATTTATATAGTTGTAATATACACTTGCCAAGGACAAGAAGAGGAACAGGCTCCTATGAAACTAGAAAACCCTGGGGGTTCTTTTAGCTCCCAATATTCTATTAAAAAGAGAATATGTAATTTTTGTCCATCACCAATTTTTTTCCAAGCTCACGTTGGGGATGATGATAATATTGTACTTGATCACAGGACTATTGGTCTCATTAGGTTTGGCCTGGTTATATCCATGGGTGCTACGAGAGTGTTAATTCAGCACATTTTTTTGCTCTGTAAATTGAGAAACATGCAGTCCTGAGCTACTAATAAGACCAAAGAATTAACTTCTATTTGGAAATTTTCACAAGGAAACTGAACTATATTTTTAAACCTTCTATTATTTGCTCCCCAGAGGCCAGGAAAACCAGTCCAAGAAACTCTCTCTACCAGATTTCACTAGAACAACCAGTAAATTTAAATGAATTCCTATCTCCTCAAGTCCCAAAAATGTGGGAAGTTTCTTGTCCTGCCAGACAGTGACCTTCCTCAACATCCTGAAGGTCAAAACCTTTAGCTAGATTAGTCTAAGAATTTACTCTCTCTCTTTTTTTTTTTTTTTTTTTCGAAGCAGGCTATCATCCCTGATTAAATAAGAAATTCTTTTCAAATATGACAATCCTTGTCTGGTCTAGTTGCAAAGTTCAACTCTAATCTGGTAAAAATGGTGACAGATTTGTATTCACCTATGTGACTAACTCTCCCTCATGTCTGTCAGTTTGCCATACTGTGGGGGCTCACATGTAGCTATGATGCTGAAAGCTATGCCACTGATATTACAGACACTAGCAGGGTCATGCATGGTGGACAGGTTTCATCTGAGCTTCCAAACTAAGACAGACTAGGGACATGGTAGCCCACTCCCAAAATAATTAGCTATTAAAAACCCTATGAATAGTAGAGAAAAACTGTCAGATATACTGCCAGAAAATGAGGTTGGAAGGCACTCAAAAGGCAACTATGAAAGAGTTGCCTCCTAATAGTAGAATCTATCATAATGATGGGAATGGAATAAAGCCCTAGGGACCTTCATTTGCTGATGTGGCATGACTCAAAATGAGAAGTAACTATAAACACCCATTCATAATTAGAATGTGTAATGTATGTAGTATAAGCCTAGGAAAATTAGAAATCATCAAAATGGAAATGGAGTATATAAACATTGACATTCTAGGCATCAATGAGCTAAAATCAACAGTCATTGGCCATTTTGAATCAGAAAATCATATGCTCCACTATGCCAAGAATGACAACTTAAAGAGAAATGGGATTGCATTCATCAACAAAAAGAAAAAAAATCCAAAGATCTGTCCTGAAGTATAATGCTGTCAGTGATAGAATAACATCCATGTGCTTATAAGAAAGGCCAGTTAACATGACTATTATTCAAATTTATGCTCCCACCACCAAGGCCATAAATGAAGATAGGGAAAATTTTTACCAGCCCCTATAATCTGAAATATATCAAACATCAGGATGTATTAATATACTGATAATTACTGGTGACTGGAATCCAAAAGTTGGAAACAAGAAGGATCAGTAGTTGGAAAATATAGCCTTGGTGACAGAAATGATGATGCAAATCACATGATAGAATTTTGTCAGACCAATGACCTTTTCATTGCAAATACTCTTTTTCACCAACAGAAACAGTGACTATACACATGGAATTCACCAGAAGGAATACAGGAACAAAATTGACTACATTTGTGGAAAGAGATAATGGAAAAGCTCAATATCAAAAGTCACAACAAGACCAGATGCCCATTGTGGATCAGACCATCAACTGCTCATATGCAGATTCAAACTGAAATTGAAGAAAATTAGAATAAGTGTATGAAAGCCAAGGTATGACCTTGAGTATATCCCATCTGAGTTCAAAGAACACCTTATGAACAGGTTTTATGTGTTATACACTAATGATCAAATACCATAGAAGTTGTGGCATGACATCAAATATATTATTCACGAGGAAAGTAAAAGGTTATTAAAAAGACAAGAAAAGAAGAAATGATCAAATTATGTGTCAAAAGAGACTCTGAAACTTGTCCTTGAATGTTGAACAGCTAAAGTGAAAGGAAGACAGGATGAAGTTAAAGAACTAAACAAAAGATTTCAAAAGGCAGTTCAAGAAGACAAAATCAAACATTATAATGATATATGCAAAGAGCTGGAGATAAAAAACCAAAAGGGAAGAACACTCTGTTCTTCTCAAGCTTAGGGAATTGAAGAAAAATTTTAAGACTTGAGTGGCAATGGTAAAGATTCTACAGGGAAAAATGTTAAACAGTGCAGGAAGCATCAAAAGAAGATCGAAGGAACACACAGAGTTATTATACCAAAAAGAATCAGTGGATGACCAACAATTTCAAGAGGATGCCTATGATCAGAAATCAATGGCACTGAAGGAAGAAGTAGAAGTTGCCTAGAAGGAATTGGTGAAACACAAGGCCCCAGGAATTGATGGAATATCAACTGAGATGTTTCAACAAACAGATGCAGCACTTGAGGTGCGCACTTGTTTATGCCATAAATTTGGAAAACAGCTACCTGGCCAACTGACTGAAAGAGATTTATATTTGTGCCTATTCCCCAAAAAGAGAGTCCAGCCTAATGTAGAGATTATAGAACAATATCATTAACATCACACAGAAATAAAATTTTGCTAAAGATCATTCAAAAGTAACTATAGCACAATATAAATAGGCAACTGCCAGAAAATCAAGCCAGTTAGAAGAGAGTATGGAACTAAGGACATAATTGCTGATGTCAGATGGATATTAGCTGAAAGCAGAGAATAACAGAAAAATGTTTATTTATGTTTTATTGAGTATCAAAGGCTGTTGATTTGTGGATCGCAATAAATTATGGGTAGCATTGCAAAGAATGTTAATTGTATTCATATGGAGCACTTAATTTTATCCATGCAGATTCTGTACATGGACAAGGAGGCAGTGGTTCAAATAGAACAAGGAAACACTGCCTGGTTTAAAGTCAAGAAGGGGTTGTGTCAGGGCCCTATCCTTTCATCATTCCTCTTCAATCTCTATGCCAAGCAAATAATCCAAAAAGCTGGATTTTATGAAGAACATGCCGTCAGGATTAGAGGAAGTCTCATTAACAACCTGTGTTATGGAGATGACACAACTCTGCTTCTTGTAAGTAAAGAGGATTTGAAATATTTACTGATGAAGATCAAAGAACTCAGCCTTCAGTATGGATTGTGTCTCAACATAAGCAAAACAAAAATCTTTATACCTGGGTCATTAAGCAATTTCATGATAAATAGAGAAAATATTGAGGCTGTCCAAGATTTTGCTTTGCTTGCTTCTACAATCAACACCCACAGAAGCAGCAGTCAAGAAATCAAAGATGTATTGCACTGGGAAAAGCTGTTGCAAAAGACCTCTTTAAAGTGTTGAAAACTAAAGATGTCACATTGAGGATGAAGGTGCGCCTGATTCATGCCATGGTACTTTCAGTAGCATCATATGGTTGTGAAAGCTGGACATTGAACAAGGGAGACAGAAGAAGAAATGATGCTTTGAATTATGGTGCTGGAGATGATTAGTGAATGTACCATGGACTGCCAAAAGAACCAACAGATGTGTCCTAGAAGAAGTGTAACCAGAGTGCTCCTTGGAAGCTATGACAGCTACACTGCATCTGACGTATTTTGGACGTATTGTCAGGAGGGACCAATCCCTGGAGAAGGACATTGTGTTTGTTAGAATGTCAGGTGAATGAAAGAAAGAAATACTCTCAACTAAATGGATTGATGGGCTGGGATTTAACTCAGTTGGTAGAGGGCTGCGCTGCAGTCTATGAGGTCCTGAGTTCAATTCCCAGCATAGCAAAAATGGGAGATGGACCTGGCAACCCACTCCCAAGGCAATCCCGAAACAGTTAGCCATTGAAAACCCTATGAGGATCGCTATGAGTCGGATACCAACTCGACGGCACCTAACAACAACAACAACAAATGGATTGACACAGCATCTGCAACAATGGGCTTAAACATAAAAATTATAGTATGTCTTGCACAAAACTGGGGAAATTTTCTTTCTGTTGTACATAGGGTTGCTATTAGCTGAATCCGACTGTAAGCCTCCTAAGAACAACAACAATGTGGTTAACTATATTGCCATAAAAAATAAGGAGATTCTGTAAATGGTAAATTCTAGAGAATCAGTGAGAATCGGGTATTATTCAATACTGCTTCATGTCTCTTTACAAAAGCAGAGTATATTTAACTGTGTGTTAGAGATGATTAAGAAATAATGGCCTGCAGCTGGACCACTGTGGCATCGTATCCCGTCAGATCTTGGAAGCTAAGCAAAGTTGGGCCTGGTTAGTACTTGGATGGGAGACTGCCCAGGAGCACCAGGTGCCATAGGCTTGGGAGAAGGAACCAGCAACCCACTCCCAAAAAACAATGTGCCATTGAAACCCTATGAATAGCAGAGCAATGGTAACAATACTGTTTCGCCTACTGTACGTAGGATTGGTATGAGTCAGATACCGACTCAAGCACGCCTAACAACAACAACAAGAAAGAATAAGAACTTCCTAATATATATCTTAAAAGACAGAAGATTAACAAAACACAATAAAATTCCAAGCATTGAATCACAACACTTCCTCACCAGCTCGTTTTGGTTTTCTTGCTCTGTGAGATGGTATGTCCCCAGCCTAGTTCTTAAAGCCATCTGCCCCCAATCTAAGAGTCCTGGAGATCCTGCCTCAGTCCAGGGAAGGGTTAGTAACCTCTAAAGGATATCAGGACTGACACTTGTGCCCAAGGCTTCGGTTGGGTGCATCAGTAGCTCAAAGAATCTGCTATGGTTGTTTCCAAGAGATCTAAGACTAGAGGCTAAACTGCCAGCCTGCACCTGATGGCAGAGCCTTCAGAGAAGCATCAGAGAAAAACAAAATTATCTGTAGATGACAAAGACTTAACGGTTATGGTCAATTTATTATCATCATTAATAATATCAGAATGTCAGAATATAAATTCCCTGTTGAGTATAGTACATCATTATTTCATAAGGGTTTGATCAATGCTTTCTGAGAGTGAGACAACTCTCTGGGGGCTTCTCATCAGGCATATATTTTCTGAAATATTTATATTCATAACACTGTACCTCAACAAACTCAAGAGAAGGCAAGGCATCGCTTCCAATCTGACAATTCTTCCCATAGAGCTCTTGCAATACCATTGAGCTAACTAAAGAAATACCTACCACATTAAACAAACAATTATTTCTAGTGTTTGCCTTTTCCACAGTAAAAAATTAAATCTTTGTGATTGCTCTGGGGCCTCTGGGAAATCTCAGAGGTAGTTTTAGTTGGAAAAGATATCCTGACATTTTTAATTTTTTTTTCTAGCTATAGCATCCAATCTTGGTAATGCAAAGTCAAAAGAGTTGTCAGAGCAGATTGTGGACATTTGGTTTTGATTGGATCACAGGTGCCTGAGAACCAACTGCATCGTAATCTATTTAATCAAGTGACAACAAAATATTTTGAAATAAACATAAAAATATGTTCACAAGAAACTTAGCTTTTTCACATTGAGAAAACTGTGTTTTTGATCTTTTTTCTTCTAAAAATCAAGAACATAATAAAGTCAAATAAAGGACACATAAAGCACATAAAATTGTTTTGGTAGGCATAAGTTCTCTATTATCTAGACAGATTTCATAGAAGGTAAAGAATTGTCTTCCATCTTGCAAATGAAGGCATTAATCAGTAAACCAGGGAAGTAAACGCTTCAATAAAGAATAAACATCTAAAAAGTTTTTGCTTTCACTTCAGATTCAATTTTAAAAACCTTGATCACAAAACCTGTATAATTTTAGGAAGGCCAGACTGACTGTTCTCTTTGTGAATTTATCTGAATTCAATTTCATTACTTTGAGGGGAAGGGCTGGGATTTAGCTCAGTGGGTAGAGCGCTGCGCTGTAGTCTCTGAGGCCCCGAGTTCAATTCCCAGCACCACAAAAATGGGAGAAGGGCCTGGCAATCCACTCCCAAGGCAATTCTGAAGCACTCAGCCATTGAAAACCTTATGAGGGTCGCTATGAGTCGGATACCCACTTGACGGCACCTAACAACAACAACAACAACAACTGTGAGGGGAACTCTAAGAATATTCAGTTTAAATAAGTATGTATTTATCTCTATAAACAGTCAGAATGGGGTTCCTTTAACTTAAGAGAAATAACAGTGTAATTTATTAATATCTTTTGGAGAGGGGGAAATCACATTTACCCCAGGAGAGGTCAAGGTCTATCTCAGTTATATCCATACAGACACAGAAACAGGAATCACATGGACAGCTTCCAGGTTCAATTCCAGATCCAGCCCCAGGTCAATAGTAAACACAGATACATAAAACTCTGTGGTCCAGTTCTCAAAGACTTTTTTCCCTTCTCAGAATTTCCTAACATATTGGACCTTAAAATAGACCAACAAGAAGGAATAAAAGGAACAATCTCTGTTATCTCTCACCCAATAGAGAACAAATCACTGTCATCCATCTACAGACATCAACAAAATATAGGTAAGAGAACCAAATTTCTAATCATCACTGCTTCCAATGGGGCATAAATTAGCATCCACCTATATAGGAATCAAAAACCAAAAACCAAAAACAAAACCAAAAACCCCCCCACAAAACCAGAGAAAAGGAAGAAAACAAAACAGAACAATGAGTGTTAAAGTACATTAGCCATGTTAAAGTTTTAGGGCCGCTTGAAACTTAGATTGAGATCCAAGAAAAGACACATCACGCTTAAGCAGCCCATGAGGCATACTTGTCCCCAAACCATTTGTTAGAGAAATCCTGATGTCTCATTGGGATTTCTAAACTATAAAAAATAAATTTCAAATGGTAAATATCATGCAAATATAAACAGAAGTGAAAGATTTTATTGTCCTCATTAATTAATGAAGGAACTGATATTGAAGCATCTACATCCAGACATATGGCTGGAACCATGTAATTTTGCATAGCTTCCTAAAGTCGAGGGTGTTAGAAAGGTGGGTGTCAAAGCAGATGGGGGTACCTCTCTTCTTTAATCATACTGATAAAACATTATAACTGTCACATGCCCTTTGTAGTATGTAAAATAATGACCAACATTCATTACTTAAAAGTTGATTTCTGTAATTGTCAAAAACATTCAAAATTTAGTTGGCTAAAAAAGTTGGATAATCAAGCTGGACAATTATTGCTAGTCTATCGCAATACTGTATCATTGGATTAGTAGCTGCAATTGTGAGCTATTTCTAGTACTGACCAATTCTGCCCTATGCAACCTAGAGATTTAGCATTACATTCATAAAAGGCAGGGGTCAGGATAAATGCTGTCTGAGGTCCTTTTCAGCACCAGAGTCAATAGCAATGTTGTCAATGAAAGGTCAGCAGGCCAGCACCCTGTACTCACCTAGGGAGCTCATAGAACTAATCAATTTCTGGCCCCCTTCACAGATATACCAAATTGAATATGGGTGGAGCCCATAGAATCTGCATCTTATATAATATCTACATCATTTGCATACAAAATGAAGCTTGAAGATCATTAGTGTATGGATTTCTGACTTGGGCAAAAGACAGCTTTTACTCTTAAATAGTTACTCAGTTTTTTTTTTTTTTCTGAAAAATGCTACACTACTTATTACCATCAAAGTAAAGGCCATCAACAGTGGGACTTGTGTGGAATGGGGCTGAAAAGGGACCAAGTGGTCAGTTCAGAGTACCACCCAACTTCACCATATCGATTCAGCTCAGAAGCCATGTGCACTTCATTGCCATGGCTTTTAACTTACCCCTTTTCCCCTGGTATTCGAAGGTCAAACCCAGGGCCTTACACATATTCTACAAGTGCTCTACTGCTGAGTTACATCTCCATCCCTTTTTTCTCCCCTTTTTATTTTGAGACAGTGTCTTGGTAAATTGTATGGGCTGCCTCTGGCTTTGAACTTGTGATCCTCCTGCCTCAGCCTCCCAAGTCATTGGCATTGCAGGTGTGTGCCACTGTGCCCAGCAACTTCCTTCTTTCTTATTAATGGTTTAGAAAAAAAGAATGAAGCTAATAGCAGGTTCTTTGAAGAGATCGATAAGCTTGGTGACCCTTTTACTACACTAGCCAATTAAAAGAGAGAAGGTGAGGAGGAGAGAGAAGACACAAATTAGCAATTGAGAAATAAAAGAGGGGTCATCTCTACTGACCTTATGGACATGGAAAGGTTAATAAAAGAATACTATGAATAATGGAATACCCACAAATATGATCATTTGGATGAAATGGACCAATTCCCTGAGAAACAGGAATGATCAAAATTCATACAACGAGAAATAATTTTAATAAGCCTATTGTATTAAAGAAATTACATCAATAACTAATAACCTTCCTAACAGAAGATACCTGGCCCAGATGGATTCACTAGTGAATTCTTCCCAACATTTAAGGGAAAAACAATACTAATTTTCCACAATCCCTCCTAGAAGACACATGCAGAGAGAACCCTCCCTCACTCATTCTTATGAGGCTACCACGGCCCTAAGATCCAGAGCCAGCAAAGAACATTGTAAGAAAGGATGTCTACAGGCCCGTATGCCACATGAGCCAGACTTAAACGTTTTCAGTGGAGTATTAGCGAATAAAATCAAACAAAGTATAAAAGGAATTTTACATCACAACCAAAGGGAAAATATCTCAAGTATTCAAGGCTGTTCAAGAGTCAAAAACAAATTTTTGCACACCACTAGGTATACAGACTAAAGAGGAAAAAGCATATAGGCATAATAGTGGATGCAGAGAAAGCATCTGACAAGATCCAATAGCCAATGTGATTTTTAAAAAAAATTCTCGGCACACTAAAAACAGAGAGGAATTTTCTTAATGTGACTGAAAAACATCTCAAAACCACTAGTGGGTAACATCACACCTAATAATGTGTAACTGGGTGTTTTCCCCTTAAGATCAGGAAAAAGGTCAGATAGCGACTCTCTTCATCCTTATAAAGTATCAGACCAGAGATCCTAATTTATGAAGTAGGATAAGAAACAGAAACAAAAGTTATACAGTTGAGAAAGAAAGAACACTGTCTTCTTTCATTGTTTTTGTTGTTGTTGTTAGGTGCCATCGAGTCAGTATCCTACTCAAAGTGACCCTAAGTACAACAGATGGAACACTATTGTCAGTGCTTCTCTATCATTCATAAGGTTTTCAATGGTGGATTGATTTTTAGGAGTGGGTTGCTGGGTCCTTCTCCCAAGCCTACAGCACCTGGTGTTCCCAGGCAGTCTCCCATCCAAGTACTACTCAGGCCCAACCCTGCTTAGCTTCCGAGATCTGATGGGATCGGATGCCACAGGGCTATAGCTGCAGGCTTCTTATTCTTTCATAGGGGATAAAATTATCCATGTAGAAAATCTCAAGGAACCCACAGAATAACTACTAGGACTAGTAGGAGGCTAGAGCAACAACTCAAATCAATGGCACCTAACAACAACAACAACAACAACAACAACAACAACAACAACAACATAGCAAGGTCATAGGACACAAAGTTAGGACACAGAAGGCAACTGCTTTCTTCAGAAGGCTTGCTCCTTCATTGTGGAAAAACATTAATCTGAATAAATGAGCATTGCCACTCTAAGAAGGTCATGGCGACATTGAGGAGAAACTACACCTCCTCTGAGGAAGTCATAGTCTTCTACAATAAGTAGTACAACAATGTATTTTCCTTTGATTACTTGAAATCTCTCATTCTTTATTTTCTTTGGCTTTGAAGGAGAGGAGGCACATAAATAAGAGTCACGTGTTAAAGGGCAAAAGACCTAACAAGAGGAGGTGTTCTTGGTGGTTAAATTTTAATGTTAGAAAGAAAAACACTGTATAGTTTGATGAAGGAAAATGTAGATGTATGCTTACTTTATTAAAAATGGTAAAGTGAAGACTTCAATCTCTACATCACTTTAAAATTTTAGAAGGATGAAAGGAATTATATTCATACATTCCCAAATTTTTTAAAATAATTTTCTTTCCTACCTATGCATTCAGTTTTAATGATACGTGGTTGCGATTGTCTCTAAATTCTACCTGCTCTACTTTGAAATATATTTCTGTAGACTTTTCTTATTTTTGGAGTAATGAGGGTTGAACCTAGGGCCATGAGCTTGCTAGGTAAATGTTCTACCACTGAGCTTCACCCACAAAACCCCCTTTTATTTTTTATTTAGAGACAGGGTCTGGTTCAGTTGCACATGCTACCTCCACCCTCGAACTCCTGATCCTCCTGCCTCAGCCTCCTGAGGCCCTAGGTTTACAGACATATGCCATGGCTTCCAGCTTATACAGATGTTTAATACCTTTGCTCAGTTAGCCACTGTGATCTCTGATAATGGATATCTGTCATCAAATGCAAGGATTGTGATAGTAATAACCACACTGAAACTGAGCAGCCTTTCATCACTGCAGTAAAGCCAGCATAAAGGTTCAACCCAGTCTTAACCTGGCTCCAGACAGTTTTCAATATGTGAAGTTCATTGGACTCTGCTTTTGGTGGAATGCCACTGAATAGTTTTCCCAATCCCTGAAATCCAGCAAAACCCCCAAGTCAAGAGAGCATGGAAACCTGGGAGTCTAAATGGTGCTACCTTCAGGCTGGGTTCTGTGGGTCCCACAAGTTTTCATCACCCACTCACCCACTATCATTTCGTTGAAAGCAGCAGGGCCCTTGATAAGACACAGGAGTCCACAACACAGCACAGTCTCCTCTTCTTTATAAAACATGGAGACCTTTTCTCCAGCCCAATAGTACTAATAATCAAAGAATAATCTGTCTCCATGGAGCAGGCTGCAGCTGCCAGAGGCCATTGACTTAGCCCATTCAGAGCCCATCTCATGGTTTCCCCTCCACCTATATGGCTGAAACAACGCAAGACATCTAAGAAGCAGAATACCTGTTCAAAGGAACTTCTGCACATAAAGGCACAACACAGGATATTGTACCTTTTATGTCTTTCAAGAAATTCAAAGCACCCCAGTCTTGGATTATTCACATTATTAAAACCTGGTTTATATCACCAGCTTCACAAGGAAGAAGGCATTAGGTTTTACAACATTCCAAACTAAAGTATGTGGCCAGAACTGCATCTCTCCCCAGCCACAACAGGATGCCATGTGTGTGACCGCGAGGGTCAGTGTCCAGAGTGTCACGCCACAGACCTGGTAAGTGGTCCTGGGAACTTTCATTTTTCCAGAGGGATTCTGTGTGAAAAGTTGTAAGGATCTGAAACTTTTTCTTTCATTTACCATTTTTTAAAGATAATACAAAAGGTGCTAACAAGTCTAGGCTTGACACCTACTATTTAGAATTCAAAAAAGAGTGACAAAGTTCATACCACTTGAGAAGAGGCTCTCTTTCAAAAATAGCCTCTGTCCATGGAGAATGATTTGCAATTTGTAAGAGTTCCTTGTGTCTAACCTTACTCAGAAAATAATTCCTCTGGGATGAAAAGCTTTGCCTAAATTGGAAACAGAAAGAATTCTCTTCAGAGAATTCCCATCAAAAAGAAAGAAAAAAACCATGTTCCATGGCCAGTTCTCAATGGAATTCTCTCTCAAACACACATCAAGATGACAAAAGATAATACTATAGGTTCTTTGTACATGACCCGTTCAGAGAAAGAAAAGAAAATGAATTTGCAAAAACAGAAGGTAACTACTGAAGTGTAAGGATAAATTAACTTTTGCTCTTCCCCAAATAACATCTATATTGAAACTTTGTTTGAGCCTAACCTTCGGAGAATTAGTTTTCAAGGATTTAAAATTCAACTGAAGAAAGAGAATAAAAAAACTCACTGGGGAAAAGAAGTGTTAGAAATATCATGCATGACAGTAAACTGCAGTGCCAGCATTTGTCCCGTGACTCTGTGAATCGGAAGAACAACTTTGAAAGGAAATGCATAACAGGAAGTTACAGTCCATAAATGGACCAGATGTGCAACAACATCAGAAAACCTGCTCTTCCAAAGGGCACAGCAGGAAGGAAAATGAAAGTAAGAATCAGAACAAAGGCAAGTGAGGGAAGCTTGAGGCATGGGGAACCGGATACCCAGCATAGAACTAAAGACATCAAAACCCAGGAAGGGGCATTTGAATCTGCTAGGAAAAAAGAAGTAGGAAATAAGCATAAAGCAGCCCATTTTCAAATGAATTGCTGTGTGCTCCTAACCAATCTACAGGAACATTGTTTAGCTAGTAAAACAATATGGAAAATAAAAGTTAACGGGTATAGAAATTCAAAGAGGAAAATAATGCAAGAATCTAATTACTTCACAATTTAGAGAGGATAAAACTAAAGATACAAAAGACTGAAAGGAAAATTGAAACGACCTCCTGCGACTTTATCCTCCCTGGGTTTCCACAGGGTTGTTCTTCAAAAATAAAGGGAAATTCTGGGTGTTGAACAGCAGAAGAATGAGAAGAAGTCTGAAACAGAGGGATGAGTTCAAATCTACAGGAACAAATTTATGTTTGGAAAAATTCAATCCAAAACTGGCAATCATTTTTCCATAATTCTGAGAAGGATTATATCATTTCTGTCTCTGAACTCTTCATAAAAGTGCATTGGTATAGCACTTACTTTCTAGCCACCTAATGTGGGTCACGTACAAAGCTTTTACGACACTTAGTTCTACAGAAACTTCAAAGAGCCCCTTTGAAAGTGCCTTCAAGAAGATGGTACCCTGGTATGACTGGGATTTTCAAGATTAAAATAATCTCTGGTTACCATTTTTGAGCTGCTCCTAACATCTCATTAAAATACCTGTGAAGACCATCTATAAAGACAGAAATTTATACTTCCAACAAATTGAGACATGTGGTCAACCAGTCAGTTTATAACTTCAATGTCAGAGAAATTTCTGTTAAGAAACATCTGAGAAGAATAGAATGTGTTTGCTAACATGTGTCCCCTATGCATATAACCATATATACAAACATTGTCAACTTCGAAAAAGGGCAAGAAAATACCAAATCATGCACACTCTCTGTGCTATTTTGGAGAAGGATTTTGCATGGTAAACATCTTCAGATAGAGCCAACAGAAGTGCAAGGCACAGGATTTAGCAATCCCAGTTCAAAAAGGCTTGCCTAAAAAGAAACAGAGATATTTCAACCAGGATTTATGCATAGAGTTGTGTAGGGCACCTTTTAAAAATCGAATTAAGAAATTGGTAACCACATGAACAACCATCTGAAGGGAAGAGTTGAATAAATCATGACCTAGCCATGAAAGCTTCAAAAAATTATGTTGTTGTTGTTGTTGTTAGGTGCCGTCGAGTCTGTATCCGACTCATAGCGACCCTCATAGGGTTTTCAATGGCTAAGTGCTTCGGGATTGCCTTGGGAGTGGGCTGCCAGGCCCTTCTCCCATTTTTGCGGTGCTGGGAATTGAACTTGGGGCCTCAGAGACTGCAGTGCAGCGCTCTACCCACTGAGCTAAATCCCAGCTCAAAAAATTATATTTGGTAAAAACTTAACAAGATGGCAACATGCTCAAAGTACAGTATGAAGTGATTAACAGTAGAATACAGAGTTTATTTAAGTATGACCCAATTATATTAAAATCACACATGCACACACACACCCATAGGAAAAGCAAGGAACTCAATGAACAGGTGACAGTGGTTCCTTCAGTGGCAGAAACAGAGTGACACCATTGAAATATCTCTACAATGAGAATGTCTCTTTTATAATGGTAGTGTAAATATTATTATTTAGTCTAAAAAATAAATGAAGTACCCATAAGGAGGCTTTAAAAAACATTGAACTTTGACTACACCTTATTCTTGAATTAACAGAGTCAAGTTCATCACAGTTTTCTAAATCCAAATATGCCTCTGGGATGGGATGGGATTAAATAAAATATTTTAATAAAAATAACACATTTTATGTACCATATACAACTTTAGCACAAGGTAGGTATGAATATAGTGCTAGGCAAATCCAAACACATACAATGAAAGTGACCAATCACCTACCCCCCCCAAAAAAAAGACTTTGCAGCCATAAAGAAGAATTAAAGCAGGTCATTTTCAATGACATGGATGAGCCCAGAGAACATCATGCTAAGTGAAATAAGCCAGGAACATAAAGATAAGTACGGCATGTCTTCACAATTTGATGTCATAAAAATAGAGAAAAGAACATTGTGTAGTTACCAGGGGTCAAGAACGATACAAATTGGTTGGATAGTGGGCATCATAATGGAGTTTAAAAAGAGGAATAAGGTCTAGTGTTCTATAGCAATGAATGGTGAAAATAGCTTAAAGCAATTTATCATATATTTCAAATAACTAGAAGAAAAGATTGCCAATGTCCCCAACACAAAGACATGAATGTGTGAGGGGATAGGAATGCTGACTGCCTTGGCTGGACTATTACATATATGTGTGTTGAAATACCACAGTATCCCAGAAATTGGTAGAATAATGTGTCAATTCAAAACCAAATTTTAAAAATGCTCATTCCAGATCGGCATCTCTGTTTCTAGCTTCCCACGGGTATGGGAATATCGCACACAGACTGTTGATCTTCAGCACCCTCTACCATGAAGAAGACCTTTCCAAATGCAGGGGATGACCCTGCCTTTGGTGCATGCCACAAAGCACAGGAAGTGTTGAAGAGATCCTTCATCATGGTGGCAGAAACACAAGCAGCAAGACACACAGAGAGGAAAATAATGGAAGACCTAATACAAGAATAAACGATCCAACACCTAATTCTATAGCAGATTCTCACATCAGTGCCCCTGGAATAAATTTAGAGCATATCATTAAAACTGTGTTTTCACATCCCACAAGGACATAGACTAGCTTACTAGAAAAGCATCAACGTGTCAAACACACATATAGGTGGCCTAAGGCAATAAGAAATAGGTTTTCATTTCATTCCATTAATATTTTATCTGAATTGTATTTCCCCTTGTCTAGTCTTCTGTGATCATACTGGGTGAGTTATTCACAGCCAGGATGCTACTCGGCCTTTTCAGATTTATTCATCATTGTGTCCAAATAAAATAGTTAAATTTTATGCAGCAATACAGCATAAAAGCCAAAGATCTTATAGTACATTTTAAAAAGTAAATCGTTATCATCCATCCAGAAAAACAACATAAATGAATATTAAAATTTTGTCAGTAAAAACCTTCAACACATGTAGGTAATGCTGAATAGGTAGGTGTTTAATATTTTTAATGCAGAAAGATGTTAAATAAATATTTACAAGTGCTGACTTGAAATTCAAAATAAGGTACTACATGAAGCTAAGGAGAAAAGCATCTAGAATATTATTTAAAACCTTGAAGCTGGGCTGAGGATCATGACTAGAGCAGACTTCAGGCTGTCCTCTGGGAAACGAAACTCATGCTAGAATAAGGCAAGAAGCAGAATGACTAAGAAGGAACAGACATGGCGCAGGCTTTCCAGCAGAAGGCAGCTCCGAATCCCAAAGAGCGCCAGAAGCCATCTTGGCTCTCAGAACCTCTCATGGTGCTGGTGATCACATCTCAACATACACCCTTCACCTGTGATGTCTCCAGCACACAGCTGTCAACTGAATACCAAGTGAGGATGGTGTTCTGAGTGGGAGCTGGACCGGGTGCGCCCCTGTGGTGGTCTCTTTGTCCAGAGAAGTCTGACTTTCCATTGTCTCTCTCAAGCACCCCTAGGCACCATAGGGTTGACTCAGATCAATGGCTGCTCCCTGTCTGTAGATTCAGGCAATCTCCAGAAAGATGGTGTCGTGGGTTGGGTTAAAATATAGAACTTTGACCAAGGTTAAAGCCCATGGAGAGGGCGGCATTGGCAGATCCCTGGGAGGGGGAGATGATGTCATGTGCCTGGTCACAGCCAGGAGCTGCAGAGTCCTCTCTGGGTTTCCTCCACTTGCCTAGCTGTGGTTCCTCTTTAGTCCCCTTTACTGAAATCCCTTCTCAATGATGCTAAGGTTGGCATGCCTTGGGCTCAGTCTTAAACTCTCTTCTCTTTCCCCATGCTCTTCTTTACCATGCGTCCAAATTCCATCCACATAGATGGCACCCAAAGTCAGCTCTCCAGCTGCAGCCTCTCCGCAGCTTCAGCGAGTACATCCAACTGTTGAGTGGGCAGAGCCACTGAGGTTCCTGGAAGGGGCCCTTAATGTGCCTCCAAAGCCTATTATTTCCTCCTCCAAACTTGTTTCTTTCCTCCATCTTTCCATCTACACAAATAGCACTACCACACATGCAGGCACAGCCCCCATTTAGGAGTCCTCCTTCAAGGCTCTTTACCTCATTGCTCCCAGAAAAGCCATACCCTGCCTGTTCTGTCTTGAAGGCATATCCTAACCTGCTTCCTGCTTCTTCCCTCATCTGAGCTGCCCAAATCTTGCCTGAGATGCCACATTGCCTGTGGTGCTCAGCCTCCAATCAGCCAGGGGTTGAACCTTGGCTCTGCTATTTGTTTCTTGTTGTTAGGTGCCATCAAATCATATTAGACTCATAGTGACCCTCACAGGGTTTTCAATGGCTGATTGTTTTGGGATTGCTTTGGCAGTGGGTTGACACATCCTTCTTCCATTTTTGTGGTGGTGGGATTTGAACCTGGGACCTCAGAGACTGTGGCGCGGCATTCTACCAACTGAGCTAAATCCCAGCCCCCTGCCATTTACTAGTAGAGGCAAGTCTCCATGCCTCAGTTTCCTCAGCTGCAAAGTGTGAAAAATAACACTTGCTTTCTCATAGGACTGCAGGAGGGCTTCAATAAGGGGAGAGTGGCATGTGGCAGGCACCGCCTCATAGGGCCCTGGTCCTCCTACAGTCTGTCGTCTATGCAGCAGCCAGAGCGGACAGCCGTAAACCAGATCACACCAGTCCTGTACTTACAATCCTGCATTGCCATCCCCTGTTGGTCAGAATCAGTCCACACTGCTTCCTGGGCCCACAAGCCTGGCTTCTCTGACCACATCTGCACCCCAGACCCTCCCACACCATCGCCTATCCAACACCACCATCTGTCTGTCCTCAGGCCTCCCATGCACTCCAGCACCGGCCTTGATGGAGATTGTATGCCCTCTCCACCCGCAATGTTCCGCCTGAGGTTCCCCCTGGCTGGATCCTTCCTCCAGGTCTCAGCCCAGATCCACACGCTCAGAGAAGTCTGTCTGGACCCCTGATTCTGCCTGCATCACAATCATTCTGTCTGTGTCATGGTGTTTCATTGTCTCCAGAACGCCTACCTTTCCCCTTCTCTCCTCCCTAAAACCGCCATCTTGGAATCTCCTATGGCAGAGTGCACGCCACTAACCTCATGGTGCTGTCCACTTTCCCCCTCATCCCTAGCAGGGTAGCTTTCCCTGGGAAGTATCACCCTCCCAGGATCACCCCAGTGTCACCCTTGGCCACCCTTCGGTCCTTGAACTCCTGTCCTCAGCCGCTCCCCCTTTCCTGCCTCCCTCCCTCCAGGATTCCCCTCTCCCCTCCCTTCTCAGCTCCCAGGCCTTGGGCAATCAGCACCTTTGCTCTTTGCCCGAGCCTGTGACTCTCATGGTCCACCTGCTTTATCACATTCGCCTGGTGCTTTTGTCAGTTTTCCATGGCTGTGACAAATACCTGAGAAAAGCAGCTTAGAGGAGGAGGAAGGATTCATTTGGCTCATGGTTTCAGTCCCTTGGCAGCAGGCTCCATTGCTTTTGGGCCCAAGGTGAGGCAGGAAATCATGGCAGGGGGTGTGTAGTGACACAAAGCTGCTTACCTCCCAGCAGCTGGGAAGCAGAGAGACGGGGAGAAGGGCCCTGGACAAGGTACAGTCCCCAAGGACATACCCCAGGGACCTACTTTCTCCACATTTCCACCACCTCCCTATAACACCATGAAAATTATGAATCCATCAAAGGATTAATCCATTAGTTAGGTCAGAGCCAACCATGTCCCAAAAGCCCATCGGCTGGCAAACGAGCCTTTACCACAAGAGCCTTCTGGGGGAAAATCTTCATTCTAAACCATGACACCCGAAAGAGCCTCTACGCTTAAATCCATCTCCCTGGCAACAGCACATTGATGGATCGCTCTTTAAAGTTATGGTGGAGAGGCCCCATGGGCCATTAGTGATTTCAGGCTTGGGAGAAAAGAGAGCTCTGATTTTCTTCTCCTAGATGGCTATTTCATGAAGTTTTCTTTTTTCCTCAAATTCCCAAAGCCTTCCCACCTCCCCCTATGTAGCTTCCCCACCTTCTGGAAGATCGTATCCATCAGCGTAGACACTTACCATTAAACATCTCATTTAATAGGGGGGCAGAAATTCACCTTGTCCACCCAAACCCCAGTTCTCTGCCCCTTATAAAGCTATCTGAGAGTGCTTGTTCTGTTGTACACAGGGTCACTATGAGTTCGACCTGACTTGACAGCACCTAACAACAACAAAAACATGTGCACCATAGCTTAGCCTACTGGATCCATAAAACTAACCATCACGCCATCCATGTACTATGGCCCCCAATATTCTTAGCCGACATGATTCTGAGTATTTGCTTGCCCACTCAGTGTCTCCCCTTGAAAATTTTAAAGCTGAACTTTCTGCATTCACTTCCACATCCCTGGTGACAATTATTTCCTTCCAGTCCTCCAGTCTCCAAATGTCTGAATCATCCTGAGCTCCTCTTGCTCACACCCAAGAACCTGTGGGATCTGACTTACCCACAACCTCTGCTGCCCCCACCTTTGTCCCTAGGTCCACTCCCTCTCACCCAGTTGCTACCACAGCTACTGAAATTCTGTGCCAGCCATGCCCGCCAGGGTCTGATCCCTACCCAGCAACCTGAATGAGCCTCCTTAGATAGAATGGATGGGAGAACGACATGGCAATCCACTCCCGAGACAATCCTGAAACAATCAGCCATTGAAAACCCTGGGAGCACTGCTGTGAGTTGGACATGACATCGATGGCACACAACAACAACAACAACAACAACAACAACAACAACAACAACAACAAGATAGAATGGAAAACAAATCTTCTCTTGGCAGCAGATGCCACCACACCTCCAATTGCATTCAGAGCACCAGCCACTGCCCTTGCCATGCCCTCCAGACCTTGATCTGCCTGCTCTTCCCTGCTCACCTAGTCGTCCATTCTGCCCTGTGTGGGGACCACACTGACCTCCTTGGCCTCCCCACATTCCTGAAGCACAGCAGGCATACTAAGCCCCGGGGCTTGGACCTTGGAGTAGCCTCTCAGCCTGAAACGCTACACCCCTGTTCCCCATAACTCTGCCTCCTTCAGGCCCTCACCCGAATGCTCCTTCTTCCTGAGCATGTCATTGCAACCCACGGTGACCCCGCCCAGGGCTCCTCGCTGTCTTCGCCCTGCCATGTCCTCGCGGAGCCATGTCCGTTTCTCACCCTGGTGTTTCCCAAACCCACACAACAGCAGCCGGCCCACAGGCATGGAAGGAATGAGTGGTTTTGCAAATGCGTCTTCCAGTGTGCTGATTTCCCATTTCTGTCCAGCATTAGACTGAGCGGGGAGGACAAGGGCTTGCCTTTCTTACCCAAGTGCTGCCAGCGGTCAGTGGCACAGGGCAGGCACTAAAGTCTTTGTTGGGTAGCCGTGGACCAGTGGAGGTCTCTGGAGAGGAGAGGGAGGCCAGGTCCCATAAGATCCAGGACCCCATGGGCCTCTCCTTCCAGGGTTCAGTGGCCGGGCTGTGCAGGGTCCTGGAAGATTGGGAATGAACGCTCCGTCCCTTTAGGTTGTCCATCTCCAGCCCTTTGCACATGTCATTACAGAGTTTGATTTTGTCTTCTCGAGCTGCCCTTTGAAATCTCTTTAGTTCTTTAACTTCCCCTCCTAGTGTTTTCAATGGCTGATTACGTCAGGATTATTCTGGGAGTAGAGTGCCACATCCTTCTCTTATTGTTGCGGTGCTTGGGGATCAAACTCAGGTCCTCAGCCATGGCAGAGCAGATCTCTCCCAACCTAAACCCTAGTCCTGCTGTGTTAGCCAAGATTAAATTTTGTGTCTATTCAGAAAGCATAAATGTACTTTGTATTGTATAAGTTGACGTTTTAAAGTTAACTCAGAATCCTTCTGCCCTAGGTGGGCTCTCTGGGCAGGCTGGGGCTTTGCAAGGGAGGCCTTCCCAAGACACTCGATGACAGGGTGGACCCCGCATGCAGGTCTCCACTCAGGTCTCCACTCTGCAGAGACCCCCCCTTTCCCCTCCGAACCCCACTGCTTGTACCAAGCTGATGCTGATGTTCCCTGCCTGGGCACCCCAGGAAAGGAGGCAGTGGGGTCCCCTCCACACACACAAGAAGCCCTGACCTTGCAGAGGGACCTGACCTCCGAACCCCAGAGCATGTGGAAGTGAGAGCTCGCTGCACCGTGCCAGGCATGACTCCAGGACGCAGGCTCTCTCTCTCCTGCTCGGTCCCAGCCACCACGGGCCTTGTCTTTCCATCACTGGAGAGCAACTAAACGGTTTGCACATGAGAACTCCAGTCCCTCGCATCTGTGACCGGAAAAATGCTCTTAAAGCCTTCATGCTGTGGTCCATACCCATAATCTAGCAACGCAAGAGGTGAAGGCAGAAGGATCACAAGTTCGAGGCCAGAGGCAGCCTGCACAACTTAGTGAGACCCTGTCTGGAAACAAAAAAATTAGTAAGGGCTGAGAGTGTAGCTCAGTGGTGGAGTGCATGCCTAGCATGGGCAAGGCCCAAGGCTCACCTCCCAATACCACCCAAAAAAAAAATGCTTTTAAAAGCAATAAGCCCTTTCTTTTCTTTCTAATCCTGGAACTGAACATTGCATTATGCAGTGAAAAGATCTCTGCTTAACAAGAAAACATCCTTTGGGAGAAGACAGAGTGGAGTCTTATCTGGAAACCGATGGGGCAAAAGGCGAACGTTTTACAAGCTGCAGTAAAGAGCAGGAAACCCTTTCCAAATGAGGGCAACGAGGGAAGGCAGAGAGTCTTCAGCAAGAAAGAGGCTGCCACCCTGGCTCTGAGCAGGGGTCGCTGGAGTTGACAAGTGTTTGCAGCTGTCTCTGGCCTCTGCTCCCCCGGGCTCCAGAGCAGGCCTGTCTCCTCTCTGTAGCAAATCTCTGTAGCCCCATCGCCCCCTCCTTGCTTTACGCTATTGGCTTGTGAACACTTCATTAACTTTTAAATCCAGCTGTTTAAATGCTTGCATAGGAGAGCGCGCCTCTACCTCAAAGAATGATCACAGCATTCCATCTCTCCTCCTCCACTCAGGTCATCTCACACAGGCATCTGGAAAGATCATCTCGGTGATTTAACTCCTTGGCTATTAAGACACTAAGACCCCTTGGAATCCCATCGTTCCACGGGTGGCCACAGTTCCTGGGCCTGCAAGAGGTCTGTATGCAAGGACACACCTCCTGGCACCTTGGCATGTCAGTGTCCTCAGTGCTGGTCATGAGGCCTGGCAGTGGCCAGCACAGAGGCAGCAGGCACTCAGTACAGGCAAAAGAGTAAGAATAACAGCCACCCTGCATGTGGGGTCCACCCCACCACTAAACTGTCTTGGGAAGGCCTCGCTTGCAAAGCCCCAGCCTGCCCAGCGAGGCCACCTAGGGCAGAAGGATTCTGAGTTAACTTTAAAAAGTCAACTTATACAACACAAAGTACATTTATGCTTTCTGAATAGACACAAAATTTAATCTTGGCTAACACAGCAGGGCTAGGGTTTAGGTTGGGAGAGATCTGCTCTGCCATGGCTGAGGACCTGAGTTTGATCCTCAAGCACCACAAAAATAAGAGAAGGATGTGGCAGTCTACTCGAAGAATAATCCAGAAACAATCAGCCATTGAAAACACTAGGAGGGGAAGTTAAAGAACTAAAGGGAAGATTTCAAAGGGCAGCTGGAGAAGACAAAATCAAATATTATAATGACATGTGCAAAGAGCTGGAGATGGATAACCTAAAGGGAAGAACACACTGTTTTTCTCAAGCTTAAAGAATTAAAGAAAAAATTCAAGGCTTGAGTGGGAATGGTGAAGGATTCTACAGGGAAAATATTAATTGATGCAGGAAACATAAAAAGAAGATGGAAGGAATACATAGTCACTATACCAAAAAGGCCTGCAGCTGTAGCCCTGTGGCATCTGATCCCATCAGATCTTGGAAGCTAAGGAGGGTCGGGCCTGGTTAGTACCTGGATGGGAGACCACCAGGGAACACCAGAAGCTGTAGGCTTGGGAGAAGGACCTGGCATCCCCCTCCCAAAAATAAATCTGCCATTGAAAACCCTATGAACAGCAGAGAAGCACTGATAATCGTGTTTCCCCTGTTGCACAGAGGGTGGCTATGAGTCGGATACCGACTTGACGGCACCTAACAACAACAACAACATACCAAAAAGAATTGGTGGATGACCAACCATTTCAAGAGGATGCAGATGATCAGGAACCAGTGGTACAGAAGGACAAAGGGAAAATACTTTGAATGAATTGGTAAAACACAAGGCTCCAGGAATTGATAGAATACCAATAGAGATGTTTCAACAAACAGCTGCAGCACTGGAGGTGCTAATGTGTTTATGCCAAAAGATTTGGAAAACAACTACCTGGCCAATTGACTGGAAGAGATCCATATTTCTTCCTATTCCCAAGAAAGAGGATCCAACTGAATGTTGAAATATTTGAACAATATCACATACAAGCACAATTTTGGTAATGATCATTCAAGAGTAACTGCAGCAGTACATAGACAGGGAATTACTGGAAAATCAAGCCAGATTCAGAAGAGGGTGGGGAACTAGGGACAACATTGCTGATGTCAGATGGATATTAACTGAAAGCAGAGAATATCAGAAAGATGTCTATGTTTTAGTAATTATGCAAAGGCATCTGACTATGTGTTGCTGTTGTTGTTGTTAGGTGCCTTGAGTCAGGTCCAACTCATAGCAACCCTACATACAACTGATGAAACAGTATTGTCAGTGCTTCTCTGCTATTCATAGGGTTTTTAATGGTGGATTGATTTTTGGGAGTGGGTTGCCAGGTTCTTCTCCCAAGCCTACAGTACCTGGTGTTCCCAGGCAGTCTCTCATTCAAGTACTATCCTGGCCTGACCCAGCTTGGTTTCCAAGATCTGATGGGATTGGAATCCACAGTGTTATGGCTGTAGGCAATCTGACTGTGTGGGTCATAATAAATTATGAATAACATTGGAAAGAATGGGAATACCAGAGCACTTAATTTTACTCATGAGAAATCTGTACATGGACCAGGGGGAAGTTGCTCAAACTGAACATGGAAACACTGCCTGGTTTAAAGTCAAGAAGGGTACGCATCAGGGCTGTATCCTTTTGCTGTACCTCTACAATCTCTATGCTAAGCCATCCAAGAAGCTTGGACTTTGTGAAGAAGTATGAGGCATCATGACTGGAGGAAGATTTATCAATTATCTGCATTATGCAGATGACACAACTCTGCTTGTTGAAAGTAAAGAGGATTTGAAACATGTACTGATGAAGATGAAAGAGCAGAGCCTCAGTATGGATTGTGCCTCAACATCAGCAAAACAAAAATCCTTCTGAGTCAGTATGCAACTTCATGATAAATGGAGAAAAGACTGACATTGTTCAAGGTTTTCTTCATTTGGTTCTATAATCAACACCCATGGAAGCAGCAGTGAAGAAATCAAGACACATATTTCATTGGGTAAAGATGTTGCAAAAGATCTCCTTAACGTGTTGAGATGTAAAGATGTCACATTGAAGACGAAGGTGTGCCTGACTCATGCCACAGTATTTTTAGTCCCATCATATGGTTGTGAAAGCTGAACATTGAATAAAGGAGACAGGAGAAGAACTGAAGCTTTGGAATTATGTTACTGAAGAGGATTATTGAATATACCATGGACTGTCAAAAGAACCAACAGATCCATCCTAGAAGTGCAGACAGAATGTTCCTTGGAAGCAAGGATGACTAGACTGCATTTCATGTATTTTGGATATATTGTTAGGAGATATCAATCCTTAGAGAACAACATCATGCTTGGGGTAGTGGGGTAATGAAAAAAAGGAGGACCCTCAACTACATTGCTTGATATAGTGGCTACAACTATGGTCTTACACATAAAAAATATTGTATGCATGGCACAGAGTTGGGGAGTGTTTCATTCTGTTGTACCTAGGGTTAATATGAGTCAGACCTGACACAAGGGCACCTAACAACAACAAACAATATCATAGCATAAACATCAATGACATGGAAAGGTGTTCACAATATTTTGTTAAACAAAAATTATCACGATATAAAATAGGATCAAAAATTGTGTCTATAGTCACTTCCCCTGAGCTGCTGTAACAAAGTCCCACAGACCACATTGCTTACAGCAACAGAAACATATTGGCTGCATGTTCTGGGGCTATAAGTCTGTGATCCAGGTGTTAGCAGCACTGCCTGCCCCTCTGAGGGTGTGGAGGAGGAATCTCCCAAATCTTCCTAGCTTCAGGCAGTTTCCAGGATCCTTAGTGTTCCTTGGCTTGTGGCAACACTGCTCCAGGCTCTGCCTCTCCCTTTGCATGTTCTCTCCCTGTGTGTTGGTCTTTACACAGCCATCTTCATATAAGGACATCAGGCCAACTGGATCAGGGGCTACCCCACTCCTCCATTGCAGATAATCATATCTGCAATGATGCCATTTCTAAACACGATCACAGGGTGTCAACATTTTATTTTGTAAGACGCAACTCCCTCTAGAAATGGATGGCCCATGAAATTAAAGAGGATCTATTTTCCAGCCGGGGCTGGGATTTAGCTCAGTTGGTAGAGCCCTTAGCTGCAGTCTCTGAGGTCCTGAGTTCAATTCCCAGCACCCCCAAAATGGGAGAAGGACCTGGCAATCCACCCCCAAGGAAATCCCGAAATAGTCAGCCATTGAAAACCCCTGAGGGTCACTATGAGTCGGATACTGACTCGACGGCAGCTAACAACAACAACATTTTCCAGCCAGCAGAACATTAAATGCATCTCTTCATGAAGACATAGCCCCCTCCTGTTACCTGGACGAGATCTCGTCCTACATGCCGCTCTCAAGATGGCTACCATCTCCTCTCCACCTCACCATCGCCCGCCTCCTCTGCCAGGAGAGCTAGGGTTCTGTTTGATGCACCCTGCCAGGTGCCTCTATTATGCTTATGCTCCTGCACACACCTGTCGGCAGGCAGTCATTGTGTAAAGATGCATCCTGGAGAGAGGTTTTGGTTATTGTTTGACACAAACAGAATCAGTCATTTTGCGTGCTTTTTCTGGATCTTGCTTTTCTCACGGAACATCTGGAAGAAATCCTGCTGTGCCATCTTACAAGGCTCCAAAGCACTACTTAGTGATTATTTTAAGTATGCTGAGGTGTGGGCATTAGCCAACCATCAACAGTGATCATCTTAAGGTGGGTGGGAGAGGGTGTCTCTTCCTTTATATTTATTTACAAACTGAGGCTAGCTAGCACAGTGCCTTGATAGATAGTGGTTCAAAAAACACATGTGCTTTTGAATGGAAGCATTTTTCCGAAGTCTCAGGTCCAAGTCTAACAGTATTGGTGCCATATACACAATTTTGTTCTTGCTTGAGAAGAGCACTGACATTTTAGGATCCCAGGGACTATGTTAAACATTCTGTACAAACCATCACATTTAGTTAGCATGCCAGCCTAACGAGGTCCAAGTCTAACTATAAAGGAAGGAGATGCCAAGAGGTGAGGACTTAGCACTCAGCTTAGTGGTCCTCTGGGAGTTCAGACCCAATCAAGTGACTTCCCAATCCCATCCCTCTCTGCTGCATTAGGTTTCAGAAATTCAACACCATGTCATTTGCTAGACATGGCTCAGGAAGCCTGTATCTGTTCCCAAACCCAGGCTCCAGCCATTTCAAATCTGCAAAGTAATGAAGCGTGGCAAAACAATAAACAAAAAAAGTTTTAGCAACCCAGGGCCCCAGGCACTCTGCAGAGATGTGCTCTAACTCTCCCTTGCTTTATTGCAAATCAATGACTGGACTCCAGTGTCAGACATAAACGACCTAGTTTCTAAGAGTAGAACAGAGACATGAACTAATATACAGCTGGGAAGCCCATCGCTAGGAAGTGATGTGAGAGGGAAACCTGGGGTTTGGGGCACTGAGCTGGGGAGGACAGTGGGCTGCTATGACACTACCCTATGGTTGAGATTGTCCCGTGGCTAAGATTGTCCAGCATGCTCACGGTCTGTATGAGTAGACCCCATATAGGAAGGAAGGCGTTTGAGACCCCTTGACAAAGACCCCATACGAAAGTGTTTTCCTTTGGTTGCCTTTAAATTTGTGTGTGACTTTGCCACAGGGGCTGGAAACCACGGTGCACAAAGTCACCAAGTACCATCGCAAGACAAAGCAAATGGAAATTTCAAAGATGAGCGAGTGCAGCCTGGAATTCACCTTCCTTCCCTTCCTTAAACAGCATAGACAGCCGTGTGATTTTCAGCCTGGGCTGAACATTGCAAGCTCCAAAGTAGCTTTAAAACTGCTGAGGTCTGCATTTCAGTGGAGTGATTTAATTGGTATAGGATGCAGCTGAGCATTAAGGTTACACAAAATTCTTCAAGTGTCTCTAATGTGCAACACACATGGAGACCCACCCTCCTACAAGATTCAAGTAAAAAGGATGAAAATTGACACAGATTAGAAGATTTGTTTCCGAAATAAGATAACATTAAGGAAAAATAACCTCCTTCCCTTAGTAACATGCTTTCTCTGATCTGTCCATGGCTTTGATCTTCAACCTTGCTTCCCATTCTTCCATGCACTTTCTTGTTGCAGGTGAAATATACTTTCTCCATATAAAACACACCATTTTCTCCTCTACTCTTTTGCAAATTCTTACCCATATCCTGAAATCTTTTCCTCAGTGTCATTGTTGTTGTTTTTGGGTGCCATCAGGTTGTGTCTGACTCATAGAGACCCTCATAGGGTTTTCAATGGCTGACTGTTTAGGGACTGCCTCAGGAGTACACTGCCATATGCTTCTCCCAATTTTACGGTGCTGGGAATAGAACTCGGGACCTCAGAGACTGCAGCGCAGCACTCTACCAACTGAGCTAAATCCCAGCCCCTTTTCCTCAATATCTCCTGCTTATACTTGGTGATTCACCTGGAGCCGTCCATCTCAGTGAGGCTTGCTTCATGAGCAGACACAGAATGGCTTCCCTACATTGCATTTCACCATGTCTGGGTGCAGTTGTTTCCACACGACTGCAGGGAACAGAAGAAAAGCAAGATGCTGCCCCTCCCATTTGGAGCCCATCACCTAGCCTGGTGCCTGGCATGCCCTAGACAGCCAATGGATGGCTAGGAGACAGAGGCAGGAAGCAGGACAGCATGAGCAAGCACATATCCGTTTACTCCCCAATGATGTTCTGAGGAATTTTTGTCTTGACAGGCAACACATTTAAGAGAAAACGCAGTTTGTAGATGACGGCACTCAAAAGCTTGGAAGAGATTATGAAAAAGAAGAAGAAGACAGAACAAGTTGCACATTATATGGTGTTATAAACTTATCTCTGTACTTTTTCTTTGCCTTTATTTCAAAAACCAAGTAATGCAAAAGTACCTTTGTAGCCGTGATGTTGCTGTTATTTCTGATAGAAATAGCAGATACTTAATTTTGACAAGTGGTCAAAAAATCCTTCCCCACTGCAAGATTGAAATGCCCTGTAACACAAGACCAAATGGCTATGAACATTTTCTGACCTTGCTGATCAACTCCGTGCTAGCTCACTAGCCAAGGAGCAGTGATGTGTCAGAAACATCAGAATCTGGTAATCTATTCCTTGATGGATGTCCCAGACAATTAAAGACCTAACAGCTGCTATGTACTAAGCCACCCAGGGGCTGCTCCTTCCCAACAGCTTTGTAAGAGGCCCTGCCAGAGCTCCTTACTGACAATCAAGTCAGAGGGACGCCCTGACAGTCTGCACTTGAGCAAATGGTGCCAGGGGAGGGCAAACTCCTGCTGCCCACAGCGCAGGTTTGTAAAGATGAAGTTCTTGGCCAGGGTGCTGGCAGTCACAGGCACTCTGAATCAGGCTGTGCAGAATGACAGCAATTTGACCAACAGTGCCTGAGTGGCAGATGCTTTATGTACACTGTCAAGCTTCGCGCAGCACAACCCGGCGATTTTACGATGCTCGGCAGCACGGCGAGCCTGCTGAGGGCTGTTGACAGCCACACGGCCGAAGCGAGGGGTGGTGAGGGTTCAAAGGGAAGGAGAGATCATGTCATTTAGACCCTTCAAAATTGCAGATAAGCAAAGAGCGACCAGAGAGCTTAACGATGACCTGTGGAAGGATCACACAGAGGCATGTGTGTGCTCAAATCTGCCGGCTTAAGCTGGTGTCCTCTGCCTACATAATCAGAATTGGCTATTTTCACTGTCCAAGGGCATCCGGTGATTTTTGGACCTTTGTTTGACTCCTTGCCTCGTAGGCAGCTTACTGATGGCTGACTGTATCGAGTTGGGGTAGTCAGGTTGAGGCTGTACAAATGGTCTCTATCCAAAGGCTTCTGCTATACATCACTAATGTGGCTCAAAACCACCAACTAATCCCTCCTGTCATCCAGTTATTTTGCTGATACTCATCAAGTCTGGCGACCCTTATCTTTGACCTAGAAATCCTTGAGAGCTAATTCTCAGAATTTAAACTTTCCAACAGGTAAGACCCTTGTCTCTTAAAACAAAACAGAAACAAAGACAGGGATAGGAGGCCAAAAGGAAACAGAATTATAGTTCCTATTGCTTTACCATTCATCTCATTTCCAGGAGAAATTGGGAGCCTTGGGTATGGCATGTGGGTTGATTTCAGCTGAACAATAGTAAATTCCTTGGAGGCTATTAGACAAGATGCTTTAGAACAGAGTGGAAGTTGTAAGAGAAAAATGAAAAAAAAAATTATTCTAAGATTAGGATATATTTCCTGTGTAAATTTTCTCCATAACATCAAAGTCAAAATAGGAGAATAAGATTTGAATAAATTTCCCATGTAAATTTTCTTCATAATATCAAAGTCAAATTAGGAGAAAATATTGAAACATGCTTTCAAAGTAATTATTGCCTCTCCAACCCACCAAAAAAAATGGCCATGTATGGGCAATTCATGCATCTGCTTATGGGCCTGTGTATCTGAGTCTCTACTTTCTTATTTCTACCATGGTTTCAATAGTACTACTGGTCCTCGCCTGCTTAACACCTTTGAAGGCAAATACCATAAAGCAGAGCCATGTCACTTGTTCCACACACAACTCCAGCTTTCAGTAACTCATCCACTGTTTAAAACAATTGCCATCAACCAAAGAAAAAGAAGCATCAACCCAGGAGCGGGGAGAGGCACTGATACAAAGCATCCAACCCTCCAGGCATTTGATACAAGACAAGGGCATCAAAAGCCAGGTGGCCAGGGAGGCTTCAGATCTGCCCTTCCAGAATCAGTCTGACTTCTGCTTTAAAAGGGACACAATGTATCTGTATCTGGAGGATGTGCAGACTCCTTTTCTTCTCAGGTTGCTTTGAAATGAGTCACTCCTTTGATAGACTGTTAACTAAAAATTCTTGAGAAATGGGCACAAGTGATTGAGCGCGTGAAACAGAAGGGGGTCACCTCAAACAGAGCATGGAACTTCACAAAACAACCCGGTACGGAGCTTCTTGGATTTGAAGACAACAGTGATTGTGAGATGCATGTTTACTTTCCAGATAACTAAGAAAAACTGTATAAGTGACAGGAGGATACCTCAATAACAGTCTGTGATAAAATGCTTAAATTGGTTCCACTGATTATTCCTTACATTGAACACCTGTGTGTTGAACGATCCCTCCTGGCTTCCGCTGCACATCTGTCCCTTACCAGGCAATCCTCCTGAATATGCCATAGCAATTTTGTTTTCCCTACCTTTTCATTCTAAGATTCCTCTATTAGTCAGGTTTTGGTAAGTTATACTGTGGTAACAAACACCACCTAAATCCCAGGGGCTTATAATAAAGGTTCTGTCCTTGCTCATGTTATGCATGCCTGGCAGATTGGTTGTGACTCTGCTCTACAGTTTTTTGTTGTAGGGTCCAGGCTGAAGGAACAGCCTCTATCAGGGACATGCTGTCCTCTCAGTGGAGGGGAAAGAACAGCAGAACAGCAGGATGGGCTCCTAAAGCTTCTGCTTAAAAGGACCATATACCACTTTGCTCACATCCCATTGCCAAAGAAGTCACACAGTCAAATATAACATGACTGGGGTGCAAAGTGTGTTCCTCATACAGATAGACAGACAATGGAGGGGCCCTAGAAGGAGGGAGCCCAAATAGAAGGGCAACGAATATTTTGAGTAAATATCAAAATCTACCATTAAGTCTTTAGTGGTCACTTTGTAGGAAAAGAGAGAATGTGGTTATTCTACCAAAGATCAATATTTGCTCTAGTGATAAAACATTTATACTCTGCTGCTCCTTTTTCATGCCTCTTTGTATACTTCATAACTTTTCCTTTAAATGACAAATAACAGGTAATTTTTGGAGACACTTGAAGCATCAATTGAACCTGACCACATAGTTACCAACAACAAATATGACTCAATTGAAACAACGTAATTGTGACAACCAGGACTAAGTTTTCCAATACACAGGTATTACCAACTGAGTCACAGCTATTTCCTGTCAACCATACACGTAAAGCAGCATCGTTTTTAAGGTACAGATCAAATTCATTTTTGTTAAGATGTGAACAAATGTGTCTTACAATCAACGAAACACAGTGGCTATGTGCCTATGTGTGTGCATGTGTATAACATAAGATTTGTTGATTAACCCTTAAGTGTTCTATATCCTTGCTCCTCAAATTGTGGTCTGTGGCTCACCACCATTGATCCCACTTGGGAGCTAGTTATATAGGCAGAGTCTCAGGTCCCAAACAAGGGACCATGTCTCCTGACTCAGAATATTTACAAGAACCTCAGGTGATCTAGGAAGTCATTAAAGTCAGGTAAGTTTTATTTCAAGTGGTTAATCTCAGATCTGTGAACTACATTATAGTAGAGTGAACACACACACACACACACACACACACACACACACACACACACACCCCTAACTCCTTTCCCCAATCCTCCCTGCAGCCTACAGCCCTGGTGGATTAGTCCATGTGCCATTGCTACACCAAAATAATTGAAAATGGGTACTTACAAAGAAAGGACATTTGTTTAGCCAGAAGTTGCAGAACAGGAGGCCCTGGCCAGTTGAGTCCCTGATGTGTGGTACCACAATGGAAGAGAACACATGGAAGAATCACATGGTGAGACAGAAGCCAAAGACTGGGAAGGAGACAATGTTGCTATTTTTGTAACAACCAACAGATCAGGGTCCTATGGTAACTACGTTGTTGTTGTTGTTGTTGTTGTTTATAGGTGCCATGAGTCAAGTCCCACTCATAGCGATCCTCATAGGGTTTTCAATGGCTGACTGTTTCGGGATTGCCTTGGGAGTGGGTTGCCATGTCCTTCTCCCATTTTGCTATGCTGGGAATTGAACTCGGGACCTCAGAGACTCAGAGCAGCTCTACCAACTGAGCTAACTCCCAACCCACAGGTAACTACATTAGTGCCTTCTAAGGCCAGTGTTCCAGGGACTCAATCATCTCCCACTAGGCTCCACCTCTTAAAGATTCCCCCATCTCTCAGCATCACCACAGGAGGCCCAAACTTCCAACACTTCGTCCCACCCCTGGGGGGATAGACCATATCTGAACCATAACATCTGGCACATGTGGTAAGAGCAAGGAGCATCTGAGGATTACTCCATTCAGCAAAACAAGTGTCCTGATACAGACACGTTGAGCAGGTCAACCCCGGCTGCACATGGCTATCACCCAGGGAGGTATGTTAGGGGGCTTTCTATCACTGTAACAAACACTTGAGATAACCATTTTATAAAGACACAGGTTTTCAGGCCATGATCGATAGATTCTGCTGCGTTTGGGCCTGCCATGGGGTTGCACGTCCTGGTGGGGAGCAGATGGAGAGGGGAAGCTGCTCAGCTCGTGGCTGATACACAAGAGAGAGAGGAGACTGGGTCCCACAATCCCCTTCGAGGGCATCTAACCAATGGTCTGACGCCTTCTGCCAGGCCCCACCTCTTAAAGTTTCTGCCACTTCCCAGGAGCGCCACACTGGAGATCAAACCTGTAACACTTGAGAGTTGGGGGACATTTCAGATCCAAACTACAGCAAGCATTTTCTAAGGGTACTGCTGCCTGGGCTCTGCCCTGGGACACTCATGTGGTCTGCCCGTCCATTTTTTTTGGGGGGTGGGGGTACTGGGCATTGAACCCAGAGCCTCCTGCTTGTAGGCTTTGCAAGTGCTGGACCATTGAGCTGCACGCCCAGCCCATTTTTTTACTTTTTGAGACAGGGTCTTGCTAAGTTACACAGACTGCCTCTGGTCTGGAATTTGCCATCCTCCCGCCTCTACCTCCGGAGCCACTGGGATTACAGGCGTGCGCCACTGTGCCCGGTTCTGCCCACTTAGTTTTTAAGTGCTTCCTCATGTGACCGTTGTGCAGGCTGGGCGGGCTTCTGATGGAGAGGGATGCGTGGAGAGGGACATGGAAAGTCCATCTGTGAACTGTTTGTTAATGAGGACTAGAGCTGTCAAAGGTTTGATTTGGTTTATTTGCAGATCCATGTGGGAACACCCAATGACACCCAGTGGGTGAGGGGGGTCACACAAATTCGACGTCCAAAGTCCTGGATCTGGAATCTGTTTCTACTGAGCAGGTCCTCTCTACCCTTGAGTAACTCGCCCACATATCCTGAGCCTCCGTGTGCTCATCTGTCAAATGGGCTTAAAAATAATAACTGGCGCTGCCAGCACCCTCAGTGCTTCCTGGAGTATGGCAAGGATATTCCCATGGAATGTAACTTATTACATGCTATAGAGACACACTAGGGAGAAGGACCTGGCAATCCACTCCGAAACAATTCACCATTGAAAGCCCTGTTGTTGTTGTTGTTGTTAGGTGCTGTCGAGTCAGTATATGACTCATAGCGACCCTCATAGGGTTTTCAATGGCTGAGTGCTTCTGGATTGCCTTGGGAGTGAATTGCCAGGCCCTTCTCCCATTTTTGCGGTGCTGGGAATTGAAATTGGAGCCTCAGAGAGTGCAGCGCAGCAGTCTACCAACTGAGCTAAATCCCAGCCCATTGAAAGCCCTAGGAATAGCAAAAAAGCATCGACAACAGTACCAGGCATGGTACAGTGTGGGGAGTGTCTTGTTCTGTTGTACATAGGGTCACTATGAGTTGGACTCAACAGGATGGCACCTAACAACAATAGAGATACAGTGTGTTAACTTTATACATACTTTTAATAATTATTCTTAGATTATTTTCTCTGAAGACTTACTGACTATAGACAATTAACAGATATGCCCTCCCATTTTAGCTTCTTTGAGTCTAGGTAGAAAAGCTAAAAATCAAGAGTTTTCAAACTGGGTTCTTTGAGGCACTGATGTTTACTAAATATGATTTCCATGGAATCTTTTTCAAGTACAACTACATTTTGTTTATTTTTGGCAAAGCAATTGATTCACACTTTGATTTTTGAGAAGATATTTTATTTCAGTTTACTTTGTCTTCTTCCAAATTATTCCCATCTTACAGTGATGTTTTGAGGCTCTATGTGAGGGAAGCCTAAAAATCACATCAGAAAATAAGCACTGAAATTGTTGCCACCAATTAGCATGAGAATCAGAATAATACTTACCTGTTGGAGTGCTACTATCATTATTCCTGATTTCATCTTGGAATATTTTTTACTATGTGTGTGTGTGTGTGTGTGTGTGTGTGTGTGTGATAATCTTCTCTTTTAGATATAATTAAACTAGTATAGTAGGAACAGTTTAAATATGTATACATATGCACACACGTACATGTACATATTATGCAAGTTTAATATGTTTTTATGCGTGTTGGCTTTTTGTCCCTGGGACAAATACCTGAGAAAAGCAACTTAAAGAGAGGAGAGATTGATTCTGGTTCATAATGTCAGATTTCAGTCCCTGGTTGGCTGGTTCCATTGCTGTGGAACTGAAGCGAGGCTGGATATCATGGTGGTGGAGAAAAGCAGCTCACCCCACGGTGGGCAGGAAGCAGAGAGAGAAGGAAGAAGGGGTAGGGGAGAGGAGACATTCTTCCAGGGTATGCCCCGAGTGATCTGCCTCCTCCAAGTAGGCCTCCGCTCCTGCTCTTCACCATCTCCCAGTAAAGCCATCAAATTATGAATCCAATAAAGTATCAATCCATTGATTAGGTCAGACTCTCAGGATCTGATCACTTCCCAAAAAGCCCATCAGCTGGCAATCACGCCCCCAATCCACAAGCCTGCAGGGGCCATTTCACATTCAAACCATAACATGCAACATGTATGCCTCTACGCATCCAAGAGCAGCGCTATTCATCCATAGCACCATGAAGATATGGTGAACTCCTGCCATTTTGAAAAGCCTCTTCCTTTGCCAGGGGTCACAGATAGACAAGGAACCCATCTGTTCTGTCTGCTAACCGATAAATAAAACCTGGGACTGAGGACATGACGACTGGAGGAAGGAGACGTTCTTTATGTGTTTTGAATTTGAAATGTCCGGGCCACCTTGAGCTGGGTTATGGACACTGCCAACAATCAACCAGACTTGTGAAGTGGAAAGATTACTCGCACCACAGTGACTGACAACTGGCCTTTTTTTCATTCCCACAGGATATAAAATTCAGAACTGAAAGTGAGCACGGGCCAGCCATATTTCTTGGCTCAGGTGTCAGCGTTGCATCTCTCCCAGAAGTCCCCCCCATGACTACCGCTGCCTGATGGCTCCTGAGGAGGCAGGGCGGCAATCATCAATCTCTCAGGGAAGGCGCTGTCTGTGAGGGAGAAAGGTCTCCGTATGCATCTTGACTCCTGCTGGAGAAGATGAAGAATCAGACTCCCGGAGAGGAGGACGATGAAAGCCTCCCAAGTGACCCTTCTCCCTCCACCCAGACCTGGTTCTTCTGTTTGAATGGGTAATTCTCTGATCAAAACGGGCTGTGGGTTAGCCCAGTTGGTAGAGAGCTGCTCTGCACTTTCTGAGGACCTAGGTTTGATCCCCAGCACCACAAAAATGAGAGAAGGACGTGGCAATCCACTCCCTGAAGCAATCTCAAACAATCAGCCATTGAAAACCATATGTGGGCCACTATGAGTGGGACATGACTGGACAGCACCTAACAACAATTCTGATCAAAATGTTTGTTTTCCCTCCAGTCCAAGGGAACACTCTTGGAAGGGAAGCGATCCCACAATGAGAGGCACAGAGTCTAGATCGCATCATTAGGTGGGTGGGGATAATGCTGTGGCATGAGAGATGCATTTTCTCACATAGCACCTGCATGAAACGCACTGTCCCAGAGCCTGTCTGCAGAGGCAGCGTGGGGACCATTCAGAGACCCTCAAGGAGCCGCTGGGAACACACCTCTCAGGCCAAGGGATAAAAAAGCAGGAATAGGAAGATGGCTGCTCAGGACAAGTGAGGTATTTATTTGTTTTGTGAGTTTTCTTTTGGGGGAGGAGAGGAGGGCATGTTAGGTGGAGAGGGGATAAAAAAGGAGAGGAAGTATATTCTAGAAGTAAAGAGTGACATAAAACAAGTGAAGGTAAAAGGGAATAAGACACTTCGTGCTAGGGAATTTTTGTTTTTGAAGTGACTCTGTCCTACCTATGGTGTTACGGGATAATCAGGGGAAAGGCGGTTCTCTCAATCCAGGTGACAAGGAGAAAACCAAGCTTTGATCACTTCAAAGGAAACCAAGTATGGGCAAGGGGGAAACCATAGGGACCGATGGACAAGGAGAGGATTAGCTCGCGAGGGGAAAATAACCCAGCAGCCCTTGCAAGACTCAGCAAGTCCATCCATATGGCATCCACACACTGTAGGTAGGTGCTGGGCTGCAGTTCTTGGTCAAGGTCATTACCAGGCCTCCAGGCTGCACTGAGGAGCCCTTTGGCCATAGCTGCAGAGTGTGGTAGGGCAGAAGGGAAGCCAGATTCGACCTGACAAGAGGGCGGGGCCTCATCCATCAAGCCAAGGACTGAACGTTAGTTATGAATCGTTAGGTTGCTGTTCTTAAAAAGTGGGTGGAGAAACAGCATAGGACACCAGGATGCATGAAAAGCGAGGCCCTGAGCTGTCCTTCCCCTCTGTGAGCAAATTATTCCAGATGTGATTTCCATATCCTGTGTCTGAGTCCAGACCCCGAGACCACAACCTGGATCACAAACTGTATTCCAAAACCAAGTTTTAGCTAAATGTCAGAATGACTTTGTAAGAAGGAAGGTGCAGAAAAATTACAGAGATAATGAGGCCAACCAAAACCATGGTATTAGTGCTTTGGGGCTGAATTTAGGAATGAACTATGTGACAATCTAAAAAACAACAGTCATTTAAGTCCTTCAAAACTTCTGTGGGATTTCACCATATTTGAGCATGTGACATATTGGCCTTGGGATTTACTTTTAAATTTTTAGATGATTCTAGACTTGTGGTTTTAGTTTTAAAACAATAAGAGGATCATAAATTTATAAAGAAAATGTTTGAACTTTAAGAGAGCTTAATTTCTCTGTTATAATTTACACAGGTAAGCGCTGAGTAAGGGTTTAGAAGGTAAATGCTTGCTGGGACTATAAGTCAGTCCTGTGAAGGATATGAAGTGTTTCAGATGTATTTGATTTTGAAAATACTTTTAAATGCTTTCAGGAATTTAACTCATTTAGTTTCTTGAGTTTTGCTGATTGTTTAGGTAAATCTCATTGTTCAAGTTCTGAGTCCATCAAACAAATACAAATAAATAAATATAAATGGTCATTCTTATTTTTATACTAAAATTACTGTTTATTATCTAAAACAAATTTGTCATATTAATAGCTTGAGGAAAATTTATTTTGTCTTTAAAAACTAAACATTGCCAGGCACAGTGGCAGTGGCTCATGCCTGTAATCCCAGTGCCTCAGGAGGTAGAGGGAGGAGGATCGCAAGTTCGAGACCAGAGGCAGTCTGCACAACTTAGCGAGACCCTGTCTCAAACATTAAAAAAAAAAGGGCTGGGGGCCCAGCTCAGTGGTCCAGCACTTGCAAAGCATGCAGGCGCAACCCCCAGTACAGCAAATACAAACAAACAGACAAACAAAAACCACTAAACACTAAACATTGACTTAAGCAAAACTTATTCTTTCTTCCTTCCTTCCTCCCTCTCCCCTTCCCTTTCTCCCTCCCTCCCTCCCTCCCTCCCTCTCTCCCTTCCTTCCTTCCTTTCTTCCTGAAGTTATAGCACTGTGGTGCCCAATCCTGTCAGATCTCAGAAGCTAAGCAGGGTCAGGCCTGGTTCTTACCTGGGTGGGAGACCGAGAACCTGGGAATACCAGGTTCTGTAGAGTTGAGAGAAGGACCTGGCAACCTATTCCCAAAAGACAATTAGCCACTGAAAACCCTATGAATAGCAGAGGAGCACTAACAATGCTGTTTTGTAGGGTTGCTATGAATTGGACACCGATGGCACCTAACAACAACAATACTAAGTACATAGTCTTTTCTAAGAAAAAATCTTTGTCAAGATGTTTTTAACAATCTTATTGTACATATACCTTCAACAGACTCAAAGAGGCACTACATTTTGTTTTGACATATAAGTAGAGTTGTTTTGGATTTTTTTCAATTAACCATTTGAAAGGAGAAGAATAATCTCAATATTTCAGCTAATTTTAGAGCCTCTGTAGCATCGAATATGACCTTTTCCGGTATAATAATTGAGTTTATGTCAACTTATATTCAGTTTATATTCAACTTATCCTCATTAATAACGATATAATAATGACAATTTCACATTTTACCTTTAAAAAATATGTCCATTGGCCTGTCTGATGTTTTCAACACAGCAACCAAAAGCAATTTATAATCTGGCTTTTCTCCATGTCCTCTTGAAAGCTGAAGGCCTGTGTACTTTAGCAACATCACAGTGAAGTGTCCTTGGACTTGACAGCTGAGAGTACTCCGTCTCCAGGAGATGTGTTCCCCTCGATGCTGGAGAGAAGAGGAATGGCTTCAAAAGCGAGGAGCTCTTTAACACGAAAAGGGCCCAGCACAGCATCCAGCACATGGCAAGGGCTCAGTACAAGTGGGTTCCCCAGTTCTCAGTGCCCAACATCAAGCCTTCTTCCTCGAAGAGGAAAAGGAAGGGACCAAGTCCACATGTCCAGAGGCCTTTGGGGGCTTGTGTATGGCATCTCCAGGACTCAGAAGATGTGACCTTCCCAGGGGCTCTGGCATCACCTCCCTTGCCTGGTCACATTCCACCCTGGATGACCCATTTCAGGCCAAGTGGAAACAACTGTCTTGAGCGTGGGCTCAGGCCATTTTTCCAAGATCTTCCTGCTTAGTTTTGCTTCTGATTTTTATACACCCAGACCAGCCTGTAGACCCCTCGAGTTCTAGTTCAAGGTGCTTATCCTGATCCCTATGGCCTGGGGACCATGGATGGGCTTCAGGAAGTGTCCTTGAATTTGTGTGCCAAATTAGGTACAGATACAAATAGTGTAATTTTATAGGGAGAGGAACTCCACGTTCTATGTTGTGGTTGTTAGGTGCCATCGAGTCATGTCCGACTCATAGCGATCCTCATAGGGTTTTTGATGGCTGATTGTTTCAGGATTGCCTTGGGCGTGGATTGCTACGTCCTTCTCCCATTTTTGTGGTGCTGGGACTCGAACCCAGGACCTCAGAGACTGCAGAGCATCGCTCTACCAACTGAGCTAAATCCCAGCCCTCCACCATCTCTACTATTCTCTAAGTTATACAGTCCCAAAAGTTCAGATCAACCACTTCAGATATTTTCAGCTCATCCCACTGCTGGGGACTCACTGACCTCTGTCCATTTCCTTGGAACGCTGTCAGCTGACTCTGAGGCAGGTAGATAAATTAACCCCAACAGAGAGGACAATGGCTGGCAGGAACCTCAGGGTGACGCTGCAAGAGCCAGCATAAACTTAATACAAAAAAGCCAATGACATGGCATTTCAAATGCACTGATAAAGACATTAAATGTGTTTTAAGATTACAGATTAAATATTTAAACACAGTAGTAGAATTTAACTTTGAGAAGGCCATTCAGAAGACACACAAATGCTTGTTGGACAGATGTGTCTTCAACTGCCCTCCACCATGGATGGAACTCTCTTGGACTCAATGCTCACACCCACCTCACTGGCCCCATAAACCAACCCCAGCAGGCATGCAGGTTCCCCAGTACCCACCTACTCTCCATGAAAAGCACCTGCAGCTCCAGGTAGGAAGGGGACTGACTCTTCAGGGTGATATGGCCAGCAAAGCCCACATAGAAGATTTGCCTCTTACTGCCTCTCTTGAGCAAGATACCTAACTGTCCTCATTTCAGCATAGAAAATTCTGGAAAATCCCTCAGTCCTTGAAAATTGGGATGGTAGGTTGCCCTTCCAATAGCCCTTTTCAGAGCTCCATCCTAAGCCAAAACAAAGTAGGCACCCCGAAGTCATTTAAAGATATGGCATCTGAATTGCTACTGTTGTTAGGTGCCGTCAAGCCGGTATCCGACTCATAGCGACCCTATATACAACAGGGGAAACACTACTGTCAGTGCTTCTCTGGTGTTCATAGGGTTTTCAATGGCGGATTGATTTTGGGGACTGGGTTGCTGGGTCCTTCTCTCTGGCATCTGAAAGCATGTAAGAAAACCTTGTTTTGTAGAGAATCGACCTTTTCTGCAAAAGAGCAGAGTGTCTCTTGGCCAGAGACACACCACTCCAGTTCCTTACTAAGTGGCAGACTCAGCCATCTGCTGGCAGGCTGTTTTTGACTCCAGCAGCAATCTGCTTGAAATGAATGAAATGAAACATTATTCCACCTTCATCCACTCATTGCCCATGACAACTCCCTACCCATCTAAAGACGCTTCCCTTCATGGGTCTGCCGTGCCTTTGTCGGCAGACACTGCTTTAATGAAGCCAGTGCTGACGCATTCATCAGACAATATCCTTTTCTTTATAGATTGCTTGGTCTCAAAGCCACAGGGTCTGCACTTTAGCATCGTCTTGGGGTGGTGAGGGGCCTGCTGGGCTCACCACATCTCCACCTCCCTGGATGAAGAGGATGGGAAGGTGAGGTTTTGCCTGTCTCCTAAGCCACTTTAACTGAGAAGTGATTGTTCCCTCTTGGACATCTGGCAATGTTTGGAGACGTTATTGATTGTAGCAATTGAAAGATTTGCTGTGAGGTAGAGGCCAGGGATGCTGTTAACACACAGTGCAATGTAGAAGACAGCCTCCCGAAACAAAACCTAATGTCAACATCAACAGGTTGATGATTCTCAGAGGCTGGTCCAAGTAATTCTTAGGGATGTTTGAAAGCAAAGCAGTCCAAAGCGTGCACATTTATCCTCTCTGAGACATAGTTTCACTATTTCTGGGATAGAGAAAAATATGGTTTTAGAGGCAGACAGAAGAGAATATGAATTAACACCAAAAATTTCTAGTCTGTAGAATAAAATTACCTCCTATTGATCCTAGGTATGAGGAATAATTAGTGCCTGATAAGATCTATTGCCAGGGACAAGGACGTGGCAGTCCACTCCCAAGGCAATCCCGAAACAATCCGCCATTGAAAATCCTATGAGGGCTGGGATTTAGCTCAGTTGGTAGAGTGCTGCGCTGCAGTCTCTGAGGTCCCGAGTTCAATTCCCAGCACCACAAAAATGGGAGAAGGGCCTGGCAGTCCACTCCTGAGGCAATCCTGAAACAATCTGCCATTGAAAACCTATGAGGGTCGCTATGAGTTGGATACCGACTCAACGGCACCTAACAACAACAACAACATGAGGGTCACCATGAGTCGAACGTGACTGGACAGCACCTAACAACAACAGCAAAGTCTACTGACGATGATGCCAATGGTGTCAATGACATCACCCCATGATTTTGTGCTCATGTCCCTGTTTAGTTGCATAGGACGTGGTTTTTAATTTAACATTGAACTGTCTTTGGAACATGTTCCAAATTCACTATTAAAAGGTCTACTAATACCGCCATACTAAGACTTGTATACAAATGTTCATTGTGGCACTCGACACAAAAACAAAAAGCAGAAATGATCCAAACACTCACAAGCTGATGAATGGATAATCAAAATGTAAAGATATATCGACAGAATGGAATATTATTTGGTAACCAAAATGAAATACTGATACATGCTCCAGCATGGATAAACCTCAAAAACGTTATGCTAAGTGAAATAAGCTAGGCAGAAAAAAAACACATGTTGTATAGTTTAATTAATATGAAATGCCTTTAAAAAAAAATGGCGTCTATTGAAAGAGCAGATAAGTGAGGCCCAGAGTTCAGGGAGGAGTCCCAGGATAGGAACGAATGTTGATTGCAATCAGACATGGGGGTTCTTTCTTTTCCCTCCCTCCTGTCCTTCCTTCCTTCCTTCTTTCCTTCCCTATTTTTTTTAGCTACTTGGTGTTGAACCTATGGTTTGCACACACTTTGTAAGTGCTCTACCATTCAGCTGTACCCCAGCCCAATTTTTACTTTTTATTTGGAGTCAGAGTCAGCAAGTTACATAAGCTGCCTCTGTCCTCAACTTGCTATCTTCCTGCCTCTGCCCCCACAAGTTGCTGGGATTATAGGTGTGTACCAATGTGACCAACTTAAAAATTTTTAAATTAGTTTATAGTATAATGAGTTACATTACTGGAATTTTCATACAATTGTATCAAGCATTTTGTCTTTATTCTTTCCCTCATTAACACATCAATGTTGCATCCAACCCCACCCCTGCTTTTCTCCTCCTCCCTCAAGATACATCCCCTTATACTTTGTACTCCTACATATGTCTTATACAAAAATATTTTTTTTCTTTTTGAGATGAGATAAATCTAGTTTCTGCATATAAGAAAGAATATGTGGTATTTGTCTTTCTGTGTCTGGCTTATTTTGCTTAAAATCATGATCTCTAGTTCCAGCCATTTTCTTGCAAACAACATAATTTCAGTCTTTTTTATAGCTGAGTAATATTCCTCTGTGTGTGTACATATATACACACCTTTTCTCCATTCATATGAGGAAGGACGTCTAGGCTGATGCCAAATCTTTGCAATTGTCAACTGTCCTGCAAAGAAGATGGAATTGCAAATGTCTTTATATGTGTTGACTTGTGTTCTTTTGGGTGAATACCAAGGAGTAGTAGAGCTGGATCATGTGGTATTTCTATTTTGAGATTTCTGAGGAATCTCCATGCTGTTTGCCATAATGGTTGCGCTAGTTTACAGTCTCACCAGCAGTGTATAAGTATTCCTCCTCCCCCTCATCCTTATCACAGTTTGTTGTTGTTTGTTTTGTTAATGTTAGCCATTTTGAGTGGGGTGTAGTTTGGATTTGTGTTTCCCTGATGGCTAATGATGTTGAACATTTTTTCATATAATTGTTGGCCATTTGTCTTTTTATAACTGTCTGTTCAATTCATTTGCCCATTTTTGGATTAGATAATTTGGTTTTTGGATGCTTAATTTTTAAAATTTTGTTATATATTCTGTGTATTAATCCCCTGTTTGCTGTGTAGCTGGAAAAGATTGTCTCCCATTCTGTAGGCTCCCTTGTTACCCTATTTAATGCTTCTTTTGTTGTGCAGAATCTTTTTAACATTATGCAATTCAATTTTTCAGTTCTTGCTACCATTTCTTGAGCTATTGGAGTTCTTTAAAAAGAAAGTTCTTGCCTATATCTATGTGTTGAAGTGTTTTTCCTACATTTTCTTCTAGTAGTTTCAAAGTTTCTAGTTTTATACTAAGATCTTTGATCCATTTTGAACTGACTTTTGTTCAGGGTGAAAGACAGGCACCTGATTTTTGTCTTCTACATGTGGATATCCAGTTTTCTCAGCACTACACACTGAAGAAGCTGTCTTTTCTCCAATGTATGTTTTTGGCACCTTTGTCAAAAATCAAGTGGTTGTAGTTGCATGGGTTTATTTCTGAATCTCCTATTCCATTGATCTTCATATCTGTTTTTGTGCCAGTACTAATCTGTTTTCATTAATATAGCTCTGTAGTATAATTTCTTGCCAGTTATTATGATGCTTCCTGCACTGCTCTTTCTACTCAGGATTTTTTTTTCTATCTGGAGTCTTTTGTGCTTCCATGTGAATTTTAGCATTTTTTTCTATTCCTATAAAGCATGTCATTAGAATGTTGATGGGGATAACATTGAATATTTAGATTGCTTTGGGTAATAAAGCCCTTTTCACAATATTATTTCTGCTGGTCCATGGGCATGAGAGGTCTTTCCATCTTCTGGTGTCTTCTTTAATTTCTTTCTTTAGTGTCTGGAAGTTTTCATTGTAGAGATCCTTCACTTGCTTGCTTAGATTTATTACCACATATTTTTTGAGCCTATTGTGAATGAGATTGTTGTTTTGATTTCTTTCTCCTCACGTTTGTTATCAGTGTAGAGAAATGCAACTGATTTTTGAATACTGGTTTTCTATCCTGCTCCTTTGCTGAAAGTACTGGTTAGATGTGAGAGTTTTCTAGTATAACCTTCAGGATATTTTAAGTATAGAGTCATGTCATCTGCAAATAAGAAAAATTTGACTTCTTCCTTCCCTATTTGTATCTCTTTTATTTCTTTCTCTTGCTGTGTTATTCTGGCTAAAACTTCAATCTCTATATTAAACAAGAGTGCAGAAAGTAGGTATTCTTGTCTGTGAAAGTGCTCTAAAATTGGATTATGGTGATAATTGTACAATACTGTAAATTTATTTAAAATCATGGAATGGTACAATTAAAACAGGAGAATTTTTATGATATGCAACTTATAACTCAATGAGACTTTTACAAAACAAATCTATTGGACTTGGAAGGATTTTTCCCTGGTATTTGGTGGGAAATGTTATGCAAAGATCTCTAGTTGAGAAAAAATAATATCTATGTCCTAGCCCAAATTCTACCCATAACTACCTACATTCTGAAGGCTCCTGGATTCAGTTTTCCTATCTCCTCATTTCTTATACTTCCTGAGCCTTGGTTAACTAGCTGTCCCCATTTCAATAGGAAGATCAGATGGCTACACCTGAACTTGTGAGCTTGGTCTTCCTTTATAATCATTAAATCATGCTTGGTTTATGGAGAATAGAATGTCTTCTCCCATACAAGTTCAGGACCATGTGGATGGTTGAAGCACTGTCTTTCCCCAGCTCACCCTCCTCACATTAGGAGAGGCTTCCCTTCCAATCAATACCCCAAAGAGTCATAGAGTGAGACTATCTGCCTGCATCCCACGCAGCCCTGGGGAAGGAATAAGGACAGGTCTTTCATCTGTGCAGCCAGCTTCTCAGACAGGGATGTGCATGCTCAAGCAGGTTTCTTTCCTCCTCCCCTGGCTAATCATGGTGCCACTTCACCTGCTTTGCACAACAGCTAGGACATAGAGTATAACGCAAAGCCCATGCCTGCGTGGCAGCTGTATCTCCAGTGCTTGTTGGCTTTGCTTCTCTAATTTACCAGCAGTCACTACGTAGGCAGAAAAGCATTGATCTAAGTCCATATCACTTTGATTGTTGTTGTTGTTGTTGTTGTTGTTGGGTGCCATCAAGTTAGTATCCAACTCAGAGTGACCCTACCTACAACAGGCGAAATACTATGTCAGTGCTTCTCTACTGTTCATAGGGTTTTCAATGGTAGATTGGTTTTTGGGAGTGGGTTGCCAGGTCCTTCTCCAAGCCTACAGCACCTGGTGTTCCCAGGCGGTCTCCCCTCCAAGTACTAACCAGGCCCGACCCTGCTTAGTTTCCGAGATTTGACAGGATCGTATGCCACAGGGCTGTGGCTCCAGACATATCACTTTTAGGCTATTGAAAGAACAACAACAATGGAGAAACAAGTAGCCACACTAAATTGAAGTATTTTCCAAAATACAGTCAATTTCCAGGGATTCCCACTTATGGCATGCATAGTATCCACTAATCAACCAAATATCAATAACAATTGTGGTTCCTCACTTAATAACATTGGCTTCTACAAAGAATCCCCTTAGCACATAGAGACATTTAATCAGGCTGCATCAAAACAGGGAGATGATCTAAGGAAGCCCAAATGGAGGAAATCATCTGACAGAGGGCCTACCCCATATACCAGCTGGTGGCCAACATTTATTATAAAGCCTGTTGTTTCATTGAGAACAGAAGATGAAGAAGAGATATACAGCAGTCCAGAAATATCTAATTATTTCTTTTACTGAAACAACGCAGCTGTATCTTTTACTACCATATTGTCTCACTGATGCTCAGAAATAATTTGCAACCCTGTCACTGCATTACTGAATTAAGGGGCATAATTCTCCCAATTAAGCATTTTAAGTCAAAAGAGAAGAGGAGAAAGAAAGAAACATCTCTCAGCATATTTTGCTAAACATTAAAAACTCAAGGCTTGCTCTTGCCAAATGCTAAGTGCTAAATCCTGAGGGCTGTCACTGCTTCAAACGAGTGGACAGATGTTTGTTCTCAAGCACATTTTCCTCTCAACGGTGTTTTGAGGATATGATAAACTTCCCAAAACAGTATGTCAGTGAAAATCCTTTTTTAAAAACAGACTTGTAGCATAAAAAGTCCAAAAAACAATGTGTAACATACGTTCATCTATCTGAAACAACAGATGAGATTTGTTGTTGTTGTTAGGTGCTGTCAAGTTGGTATCCAACTCATAGCGACCCTGCACACAACAGGGGAAACACTATTATCAGTACTTCTCTGCTGTTCATGGGGTTTTCAATGGTGGAATGATTTGGGGGAGCGGGTTGCCCAGTCTGTCTCCCAAGCCTACAGCACCTGGTATTCCCAGGTGGTCTCCCATCCAAGTACTAACCAGGCCCGACCCTGCTTAGCCTGGGAGATCTGACGGGGTCAGATGCCACAGGGCTATGGCTGCAGGCAGATGAAATTTAGCAACGTACAAAAAGGTGGAAACCACAGGGGGAACTTGGATATGGACCTTAGAATAGGCCCATTTCTTTCCTCTTTCATCCAGCTTCCTCCTGAGGATTCCCAGTATAGACCAGAGGATATGAGCCCCCCAAGGAGCATTTGGCAATATATAGGGACATTTTTGGTTGTCACAAAGGGGATGCTACTGGCAGCTAGTGGGGCAGGCCAGATATGCTGCTCTAATTCCTATGATGCATTGGACAGCCCCCTGCACCAGAGTGAGAGTGATCCAGCCCCAAATATCATCAGTATAGAAGGGAGAATCCAGCTTTATCTAGGTTCAAGTTACTGTGAATAAGACGTGGTTTCTGCCTGTGCTTGACTTACAGTCTAACCTGGGCAGACACAAAGACATGATTTTCAATGTAATGCAGAATGTTCTTCAGCATAGGAAGCTTTGCACTGGGGGCTCTGCCTTGGTGATATGGCTTGGATATAATTTGGGGTGTGTTCCTCAAAGGTTTGTGTGCTGGAAGCTAGGTCCCTCATGTAGTGGTATTGAGAGGTGGTGACCTAATAAAAGACAGTTAGGTCACCCTGCACACCAGCCTTGGAAATCATTAATGCAGTTCTCAAGGGACCTGGGGTAGTCCTCATGAGAACAGGTTATTATAATAAGAGCTTGAATCTCTCTGGCTTCCTGTCTCACCGTGTGATGTTCTGCATGCATTCCTGCTATTATAATGCCATCCATCATGAGGCCTCATTAAAGGCCAAACGCACAGGGCTTCCTCATCTTAGAGCATTCAAAACTAAACAAACCTCTTCTTTATAAAGTACCCAGCCTCACGTATTTTTCTACAATAACAGAAAACCGACTAAGACACTTAGTAAGAATGAGAGGGGATGCACCTGACACAGTCTAGAGCTAACGGAGGACTTCCTGGAGGAGGTAGGCCTGTAATGAAAAATAAGCAGAATCCAGACATGGTGGCACATGCCTATGATCCCAGAGACTTAGGAGGCTGAGGCAAGAGAAGTGCAAGTTCAAGGACAGAGGCAGCCTGTGCAACTTAGTGAGATCCTGTCTTAAGGTAAAAAGTAAAATATGGGGCCATGTGCAGTTTAATGGTAGAGTACTTGCAAAGCATGCGCAAGGCCCTGGGTTCAACTGCCCAGCACTGAAAAAGAAAAGACAAGACAAGCAGGGATTGGCCTAACTAAGAAGGGTAATGTATTGGTCAGTTTCATGTTACCACAACAAAATACCGGAGTCAACTAACTTATAAAGAGGAAAGTTTCATGTACCTCCCAGTTTTGGAGGTGGATAGTGAGAAGTCATGGTAGCAGTGTAGGAGCAAAGAGGTCACATATTGGATCAGAGCAGAAAGGAAGAGACCAAGGTCCCACAACTCCCTTTGAGAGTGCATCCCCAGTGACCTAGGGACCTCCCCCTAGGTCCCACCTCTTTACTGTTCATATCACCTCTCAAAACCCTAAAGATGAAGCCTTAAGATGTGAAGCTGAGGTATCTTAAAACAACTAAAATAGACCTACCATATGACCCAGCTATAACACTATTGGGAATTTACCCAAAGGGAGATGGGTCATCATACCACAGAGACACCGGCATCTCCATGTTCAATGCTGCACTTTTCACAATAGCAAGGATATAGAATCAACCAAAGTGCCCTTCAACAGAAGAACAGATAAAAAAACTATGGTACATATACACAATGGAATACTACTCAGCAATCAAGAAAAATGAAATAAGGACATTCACAGCAAAATGGATGGAATTGGAGAAAATTATTTTAAGTGAACAAGCTCAGAAAGAGAAATACCACATGTTTTCACTCATATGTGGGAGCGGAATCAAAAATTAAAGAAGGAAACAATCCAATGCAGAGGTCAGAACATAATTTTTAAAAAGCAAGGAATGAAATTATGGATGGACTAGAAAATTCATGTAATAGTACTGACAATGTAAAAAGAAAGTTCACTACCGAAAAAGTTTCGATCTTAAACAGAATTGGAACCCAAGGATATATAGAAAAATATTATAATAAAAAGATAAGTAAATGGAAGAGAAGTCTTTGGTGGAGGTGTGGGACAGTGGGGGGAGGAAACAAACAAGAGGGTAAGGGGGAACTTATCTGTGTAATGTAAAACAAAATGTATACATGGAAATGTCACAGTGAAAAGCATGTCACAATGAATCACATTAAGGTGTACATTAAAAATTTCCAATAAAAAAAAAGATGTGAAGCTGGAGGGACACTCAGATTACATCAACACTGTGGCAGGTGTGATGAACAAGTGGATACATGGTCCCCTCCCAGCAGTTCTGCAAAGGAGGGAGGAGTCAGTGCCTCCAGGGCCACAAATGTCAAGTTTGGTCTGTGTCCGGCAGTTCATGGTCAGGAAGGCTTTGAGTCTGGAGGTCAGCAGCCTGCTGCCTGAGTGCGTAATGAGTGTAAGAGAGAGGTCTGAAAATAAAAGACTAGGTCGGTTACTCCAGGGCAGAGGGAAACTGAGCACGGGTGGAGGAGGGTTTGGAGAACATTGGTCAGAAGCAAGGAACAGTCAGGAGGTGAAACCTTGAGGAATTTACATGCAGGAAAGGAAGGCTCTGGAAAGACCTCCAGAGTTCTGAAGAGTAGGAAGAAAGCAGGTTTCAGGAGTGCTGGGGGTAAGAAGGAGGTCTGGGGAGAAGATGCACAGCAGAACTGGAGGGATAAGAAAGCGATGGAGAGCTTGCTACCAGATGGGCCCCTGCGAGTGAGGAGCTGATATCTGGGAACCTCTTATGAAGGGGAGGACCAGTAACTCGAGAAACACTGAGGAAGTGGACATCAGTAGACTGCAGCCAGGGGCCCTGCTCGAGAGCCCAGGAGGCCAGTGAGTGCTGAGCCTTGCCTGACAATTGCCCAGCCCTCCCCTAAGGAACTCTCTGCACATGGACACCCTCCCTTTGTCTACACCCACACGAAAGAGGGCTCCTCTCTGCCTATACTCGTACCTGATCCACTGACTCACCAGGAAGAAAGCCCCCAGCCATATTCCACACCCATGTCTAGTTGCCATCCCATGACCCTCTCTACAAAGATGTTCTTGGCCAGGAGGTTTGCATCCCCATCAAACTCTCATGCTGTAATCCTAACCCTGAAGGGGATATACCAAAAACTGGGGGCTCTGGGGAATTGACTGGATCATAAAGGCGGAGCCCTCATGAGTGAGATTAGTGCCTTTAATTGTACTCATGAGGAAGCTGTGCATGGACTAGGAGGCAGGCGTTTGAACAGAACAAGAAAACACTGTCTGGTTTAAATTCAAGAAAGGTGTGCATCAGGGCTGTATCATTTCACCATACATCTTCAATCTCTATGCTGAGCAAATAATCTGAGAAGCCGGACTTTATGAAGAAGAACGTGGCATCAGGATTGGAGGAAGACTCATTAACAACCTGCATCATATAGATGACACAGCTCTACTTGCTGAAAGTGAAGAGGATTTGAAACATTTACTGTTGGAGATCAAAGAACACGGACTTAACTATGGATTGCACCTCAATATCAGCAAAACAAAAATCCTTACAACTGGGTCAGTACATAACTTCATAATAAACAGAGAAAAGATTGAGGTTGTCTAAGATTCTGGTTTCCTTGGTTCTATAATCAACACCCATGGAAACAGCAGTCAAAAAATCCTGAGTGAGATTAGTGCCTTTATAAAAGAGACCCCAGCGAGCTTCCTTGCCCCTTCCACCATGCCAGAACACAGCAACCAGGTGCCATCTAAGAGTAATGGCCCTCACCAGACACCATGTCTGTCAATGCCTTGATTTTGGACTTTCTAGACTCTACTGTTATTGTTAGGTGCCGTCAAGTCGGTATCCGACTCATATCGACCCTACATACAACAGACGAAACACTATTCTCAGTGCTTCTCTGCTGTTCGTAGGGTTTCCAATGGTGGATTGATTTTGGGGAGAGGGTTGCCGGGTCCATCTCCAAAGCCTACAGCACCTGGTGTTCCCAGGTGGTCTCCCATCCAAGTACTAACCAAGCCTGACCCTGCTTAGCTTCCGAGATCTGATGGGATCAGATGCCACAGGGCTATGGCTGCAGGCTTTTCTAGACTCTAGAACTGAAAAAATGTCTATTGTTTATAAGCTACCCAGTTAAAGATATTTTATTATAGCAGCCCAAATGTATTAAAACATTTCTTCACATATTTAAAAGGTCCCACACTCATAAGCCCAAAGGGTAGACTCTGCTCTCAAACTTACTACTCTGAACTTAATGTGGTTATTGTTGTTACTAGTGTTATCCAGTCAGGTCCAACTCATAGCAGCTCTATGTACAACAGAACAAAACACTCCTCCACACTATGCCACACCAGGCACTATGTCAGTTCTTCTCTGCTATTCATAGGGTTTTCAATGGCTGGTTGTTTTCAGGATTGTTTCAGGAGTGGTTGTAAAGTTCTTCTCCCATTTTTGCAGTGCTGAGAATCCAACCCAGGGTCTCAGAGAGTGCAGAGCAGCACCCTACCAACTGTACTAACAGGGTCTAAATATAAACTTAAGGCCACAAGCAAGGAAGGTTGTCAGCCAGTCTCTCCTCCCACTGCCTTCTCCAGCTCCTCCTCTGCTTCTGCCCAATGGCTTTGCTCCTTCTTCCCCTTCATCTGACCCCAAAATGGTGACTCTCGTGGAACTCAGTCCTTTTCTTTTTCTGCCTAGATTGTCTCGTCCACTACATGATTTACCAAAGCATTCTGAGTACTTCAAAATGACATACTCATACAAGAGGGTAAGGGGGCACCTATATCAATAATGTACATCAAAATGCATATATGGAAATGCCACAATGAAAAGCATGTCAGAATGAATCACACTAAGGTGTACATTAAAAATGTCCAATAAAAAAAATGACATACTCAGGTTTCTCTCTGAACTGCAGGTGTAGACATCCAATACTACACCACTTACCCACTGCTCACTTACCTATCCACACTTGTATGGCTCATTACATCTCAGACTTAACATGTTCAGGTTTCCATGACCCTATGACTTCTTCTTGTCTCTCTCTCCAGCCCAAGGTCAAGCCATCCTCCCCCCTCAACTTTCCAGGACCCAGTTTCAGTTGATGGCATGTGACATTCCCTTTCCATCACAGGACCTTTGCTCATATTTCTTCTACCCCGAACTTCCCCCATGCCATATGGCATACTCCTTTTCTCATTATGTGAACTGTCACCTCCTCATGACTTTCTCTGCCAATCTGTACCTCCGTTATGTTCTCAGTGGTATATGGGGCCAGAGACGTTACACAGGGAGGAAAACCTGATGGGAAAAGCTATGCAAACCTTCTAAGCACTCTTTCCTCCCACACTATTCTCTGGGGTCTGCCTGATTCCAGCAGAAGTGTGCTGACACCTGTGTGTGATCCCTTAATGAGAGGATGCCAGGTGTGGGCAGGGGGTGAAATTATCCCCATTAAGGCACTGAGGCTATGTGCAACTCTCAGTCCCTCATCAGAAGTGTTGGGGACTCTTTAGTTATCAGTCACCATTGTATGGGGCAGGGAATAGACAAAGACCAAAACAAACAAGGCCCTTGGCACAGACAGATCCTGACTGGACGTTAGACATGTGAACAATGGAAGGAGGTAGAGATGGCCACTAAATTTCTCCCTCTTCCCTTTCAGCTGGGAATATGGCTTGCAAGAGAGAAACTACATTTGCAGCCTCTTCTACAATTTGATTTAGAATTGGACTAAGTTTTAATAACAGGATGTAAGCCGAAGGAAGGATATTGTCTGGGGATTGAATTGTGTCTCCCCACCAAATTTATATGTTAAAATCCTGACCCTAGTGTCTTTACAGGGGAAATCAAGTTTAAATGAAGTCATTTAAAATGAGGACCTTACCTAACATGACAGCTGTCCTTATTTACAAAAAATTAAAAAATAAAAGAAATCTTGACATGGAGATATGCATAGAAGGAAGAAAGGGAAAAGATGCACAGGGAGAAGATGGCGGCCTACAAGCCAAGCAGAGAGGCATGGAATACATTCTTCCCCATAGTCCTCAGAAGCGCCAACCTGCCAACACCTTGGAATTGGACTTCCAGCCTTCAGACTATGAGGTAATACATTTCTGTTGACTAAACTATCAATCTGTGGTGCTTTGTGTGGCAACCCTAATGACATGGTAATACCAGAGCACTTAACTCTACTGATGAGGAAGCAGTACGTGGAGCAGGAGGCAGTCATTCCAAAAGAACAAGGAAACACTGCCTGGTTTAAAGTCAAGAAAGGTGTGCATCAGGGCTGTTCCTTTCACCATACATCTCCAATCTCTATGCTGAGCAAATAATCTGAGAAACTGGACTTTATGAAGAAGAACATGGCATCGGGATTGGAGGAAGACTCATTAACAACCTGCGTCATATCGATGACACAACTCTGCTTGCTGAAAGTGAAGAGGATTTGAAACATTTACTGTTGGAGATCAAAGAACACAGACTTAACTATGGATTACACCTCAACATCAGCAAAACAAAAATCCTTACAACTGGGTCAGTACATGACTTTATAATAAACAGAGAAATGATTGAGGTTGTCTAAGATTTTGGTTTCCTTGGTTCTACAATCAACACCCATGGAAACAACAGTCAAGAAATGAAAAGAGATATTGTGCTGGGAAAAGCTATTACAAAAGATTTCCTTCAAGTGTTGAAATATAAAGATGTCATTGAAGACAAAGGTGCACCTGGGTCATGTCGTGGTATTTTCAGTTGCATCATATGGTTGTGAAAGCTGGACCTTGAATAAGGGGGACAGGAGAAGAACTGATGCTTTTGAATTATGGTGCTGGAGATGAATATTGAATATACCATGGACTGCCAAAAGAACCAACAGATCTGTCCTAGAAGTGCAACCAGAGTGCCCATTGTAAGCAAGGATTGCTAGATTGTGTCTGACATATTTTGGACATGTTGTCAGGAAGGACCAGTCCCTAGATAAGGACATCATATTTGGAAGAGTGGTGGGTCAATGGAAAAAAGGAAGACCCTCAAATAGATGGATTGACAGAGTGTCTGCAACAATGGGCTCAAACATAAAAAGGATCATGTGCCTGGCACAGTGTTGAGGAGTGTTTTGTTCTGTTGTACATAGGATTGCTGTGAGTTGGACCTAACTTGACAGCACCTAACAATAAATGACCAAATATAAGACACCACCTTCTAAAAAGGAATCTGTATGAACTTCCTGGACTTTTTCTCCTTGCTGTCCTGGGGATGCCTAGACCTGGAGTAGCCATCTTGGATCCAGAGGTAGAAGCCATGTGCTGAGTTTAGCAAAGCCACACCCTTATTGACTACACTACCTGCCTCTGGACTATTACAGATAAGAGAGACAGGTCTATTTTTCTCTGAGCCACTTTGTTTTGGGTCTCTTTATTCAGTTGTTGTTGTTGTTAGGTGCCATCTAGTCATGTCTGACTCATAGCAACCCTCATAGGGTTTTCAATGGCTGATTGTTTCAGGATTGCCTCGGGAGTGGATTGCCACATCCTTCTCCCATTTTTGTGGTGCTGGGAATCGAACCAGGGACCTCAGAGATGGCAGAGCATCACTCTACCAACTGAGCTAAATCACAGCCCCTTTGTTCAGTAGCTTGACCTATATCCTAACTGATACATCCTACATTCAGGCTATGGCTATCAATACAGAGACTTACATGTGACTTCCAAAGAGAACTTGAAACTGAATTACACTTGACCTCTCACCATTACTATACATTGCCCACCATATTCATAAATTTAAGATTCATCCTATCATAATCTATCTGCCTTTGAAATCTCTAATTTAGTTGATCTCATCACCTCTAACTCAGTTTTCATTGTCAACCTCACTTCTCTTTTTTTTTTGAGGACCAATCAAACAACTTATCTAAGCTTTTCCCTTCTTACTCCCTTAGCCACAATATTTTCTTCATTTTCCTCCAGTCTGGCATTCATTCAAAATGCTTTCCAGAATGCAAGCCTACCACTGGACTTTTCCTTCCAAGCCAGACCCAATTAAATGTGGCTCAGCCACCTCATTACAGGTAAGCCCTTTCCAAGAATACCTGTGCTCTGTGAAGAATACACAGAATATTCCCAGAGTACAGTGCTCTGTGTTGTTGGCTTGGGTATACAGTCCCCTTTGAAATTAAGGGAACTTCTGCCTATGATAGAATCCAGAGACAATAAATTGGGCTAAACATTTTAGGCCTTTAAAAAATGTAACATTAATATAGATGCATTGTTAATCGACACCTATGTACCTGACTTCTCTTACTCAATAGAAGGAAAGCAGAAAAAAAACAAAAGGAAAAAAAAGATTCAGTGCAAATGCTGACTATATTTTAAAGAAAGCCCACAGCAAGACTTTTATCAAAGTGGGAATATCTGGAGTGAAAATTCTAAATGTCAAACACAGGTTGCTTCCGAGTTTTCATTATGATCTATGTCACTCCTCCTGAGCCGCTTTTGCATGCAGATATCCCATGAAAGTGCAAATAGGGGAGCCATGCTACATTCCAGATCAAAATTAAAAGTCACTGAAGCATTTGTCTACAGAAGCACACTAATCAGTCAGCCCTGTGTTCTTTTCTTCTCCAGAATGAAGGGCAACATGGATACATCCAAACCACTCAACAGTGGCGTAACTTACCTTCTCTATGACCTATTCTTACTTGCAAAATTTGAGACGCTCAATGAACTAAGCAGAAGATGAAATATAGAAAAGTCATATTTCCTTTCCTGGCTCTGTCAAAGAAAGAGTGTATGACCTTGGGTGAGCATCGTTTGTCTGACTTTGCTTCCTCATTTGCAACACAGGGAAAGCCAAGTTCCACTCATTTAGTAATAAATTATCTCATTACTGAATGTAAACACTGTTATTGTTTAGCATGTATTTCTGCAATCTGTCCGGACATTTTGAAATTTCTGCATCAACTGTACAACCTAATGCACTGGTTCTCCTTCTCTCTCTTGCATAGCGTTTCTGGTGGAGGCAAGGCAGAATGGGGAACACATGGACCATGGAAATGAAATGCTATTTAATTCATTTCCAAATGGATAAAAGGAAATGTAATTAAGCTCCCCAAAAGCCTACCAAATAAACTTCCTTTAAAGAAGAAGTGGAAAAGGAGGTTGTAATTGATCAAAGGAGTAAATCAGTTTCTGTGACACTGGGGGATGAGGGCCAGACTGGGGCAGCCAGCAGAGAACCAAATGCAGCGCACATCAGAGACTTCCGAGGCTGGAAGGGAAAATGGCAGAAATGTGGACCAGATGCTGGTCAGCACCAAGAAGCAAACTGCTCCATGCCTGAAGCCCTAGGTGCAGATCTGCAACTGGTATAAGTGTGCACTTTCTTTTCTCCCTCTCACTTTCTCTCCCTCTCTCCTCTATCTCTCCTTTCTCCCTCCTTCTCTCTCTCTGACACCTCTTTCCCTCCCTCTCTCTCCCTCTGTTCTTCATGCATATACAATTAAGTGTGTATTTCCATTTAATGGTGAAAAGCCAAGAAGTCAGTATAAACTCAGGGGATAGAGGGAGGGAGCGAGGCAGAGGTGGGGGAGAAAGAGAGAGAGAAAGTTCTACAAGACTGCAGAACCCCTAGAGAAAGATTTCCTTCCGTTACTTATGCCTGCTATAAAGAGCAGCAGAAGATCTATACCAAATAATAACCACTGGAGACTCTGTATTGTTTGTGAAATCCTGCATGCTGGCAATTTTTTAAAAAACTTTAAAAAGGACTCTCATAGAACAAGGACAACTACAAATATAAATACTCAATATCTCACATATATTTTTAGCTTATTGTCAGGTTAGGTTTGCAAAAGAGCTAGAAAACTCCACAAGATGAACAAGGTCTATATTTGTACCCAAGTTTTTGCCCTTCAGGATATTCAAATTAAAGTAAAAGTATGTTTATATCTCACACTGCATAATTCCACTCACTTGGAAATGGGAAATGGTCTCTCTCTTAGGGTCATTAATGTTCTTGACACTTGCCAACCACAGGAACTGGCATTATTATTACCCTTTTTTAAATAGATGAGCATGCCCCCGATGAATCCAAAAACTGGACAGATGGAGGAATGCAAGTTTGAACTGACTGGGGAATTAACTCTCATGTATAGGTAGAGATGAAGTCATCAGAGTGTAAATTTCCTCTCTCAAGGATTATATGCCTGTATTGCAAGAATCATAAAACAAAATCATGAGTTTCCATTAAAGAATGAATACCTTATGATCCACAGTTTGTCAGCTGTCACCTGTACACCATTTTGATCATTTCCCTCTTTTTCAACACGATCAAATGTAAGCATGCTGTCTTTACTTCAGCACGCTGTTTTTACAAAGATAATATACAATGTTAATCTGCCATAAAACACGACAATGCATGATAATCAATTACAATTGCTTTTTGGCTCATTGTCTTTCAAATACAGTGAAGATGTAAAACATTCTATTGTTAAAATTGGGATTTAAAAACTAAAATACAGCCAGGCACAGTGGTGCACACCTATAATACCAGTGACACAGGAGGCAGAGGCAGGAGGATCATGAGTTTGAGGCCAGAGGCAGCCTGCATAACTTAGCGAGACCCTGGTTTCAAAATAAAGAAGGGGATGGAGGTGTAGCTCAATGGTAAAGAACTTGCAAAGTATGTGCAAGGCCCTGGGTTCCACCCCCTAGTACCATAAGTAGATAAATAAATAAGACAGCCAAACAAATAAACAAAAAACTGAAATAAACTTGAGACAATGACCAGGAATGGAGTGGAAATAAGATACAATATAAAATCCCAACAATAAAATGCCTTTGAATCACAGATAACCAAGAATTAGAAAATCAATTGCTTCTTTCCTGTAAACATTGTTTAGGTCAGTGCCACCCTCCCATTCATAGGAGATGCTTATCAGGTATAGAGGGGATAAGGTATCTCAAGGAGAAATATTTCATTACTGGATGAGATATGAAATAGCATTAATAGAGACATTCTGACCATCGCGTTCTCTTGGTCTGTTTTGAAACATCACCAGTAAAATATCCACAAGTATGCCCCAAAGCAATGAAACACCAAGCAGGTTATTATTCTAATAATATAATTGATAATTGACATATGTTAAATGTAACTTTCTAACAAGCCTACCATAATTCTCAAAGTTGAAGTTCACATTTAAATAGTGCAAAATAAATGTTTAAACACACTAACATCATTTTGTTGTTGTTAGGTGCCAGCAAGTTGGTGTCTGACTTATAGCGACCCTACGTACAACAGGCAAAACACTATTGCCAGTGCTTCTCTGCTGTTCATAGGGTTTTCAATGGCAGATTGATTTTGGGGAGTGGGTTGCAGGGTCCTTTTCCCAAGCCTACAGCACCTGGTGTTCCCAGGCGGTCTCTCATCCAAGGACTAACCAGATTCCACCCTGCTTAGCTTCCAAGATCTGATGGGATCTGATGCCATAGGGCTACGGCTGCTGGCAAGATAAGAGTGGTTAACTTAGAGTGGGTTTGATCAATCAAAGGTCATTTTTATTTCATTCTCTCCAAGTTCCAATCTGTCTGTGATGCATCATTAATATTTTACTTAATATTTATATATATATTTTTAAATTACATTTAATTTCTTCCAAAATGTCTAGTATATCCATTAGCTAAATATGTCACTTCATCACATCCATGTGAGTCAGTCTTGAATATGATTCTGAGGTCTGCTCAAGTAAGCCAAGTATCATGAAAATTAAACCCAACTCCACCTGTTATAAATGCGCAAACATGTACTATTTAAACTCTCTGTGAGTGACCTTTAACACCAGTAAGAGTATCTTTCTCTCCTAGAAAAAGGTACCACAAATTGAATATGACCATGTCACAAGGTGGGAGAATGGCTTTTGTTTTGAATATACCTATTTTTGTACCTCTGCATTGATTTCTGCATCTTTCACTTGGAAACATAAAACATAAAACAACATCAAAAAGACCCACTTTTCTGTTTTCTTGGAAACTGGTTGACTTTTTAATGAAAATCTGACATGATTCATAAATATATGGGTTTTTGATGCCACAATAGGCATTGACCTAGGAAAAAAATTAAACTTTGATACTCATTAAACTGAAAATAAGCTTAAGTTACTGAGGTAACAAATATGGGGTGTTTTTCTGGGGGTGGTGAAAATGTTATAGAATTAGACAATGTGAGGATTGTGTTGTTGTTGTTAAGTGCTGTGAAGTCGGTATCTGACTCATAGTGACGCTACGTACAACAGGTGAAACACTATTGCCAGTGCTTCTCTACTGTTCATAGGGTTTTCAATGGCAGATTGATTTTTGGGAGTGGGTTGCCGGGTCCATCCTCCAAGCCTACAGCACCTGGTATTCCCAGGCGGTCTCCCATCCAAGTAGTAACCAGGCCCGACCCTGCTTAGCTTCTGAGATCTGATGGGATCGGATGCCACAGGGCTATGGCTGCAGGCTGTGATGATTGTACAACCCTGTTGATCTGATAAAAACCACTGAGCTTTATACTTTAAAATGCAAATTTTATTGTATGTGAATTATATTTCTAAACAAAACCAGAAGATATGGCAGAAGGTACATCAGATTCCAGGCAGAACTTTCTGGGCCTGTTTCCCACCTGCACTGTGTCTCCTCCCAATCAAACACCAGAGGCTGGCACCAGGCACAGGGCTCAGACAGTCATCAGAGGCTGTGGTACCCTCAAGGTCCTGCCTCCCACAGCTGAGCTTTTTGTAATCAGATGGGACTATATAAGCAGATGTATCTGGCCATGTTAAAGAGGAGTCCCATGAAGACATTTTCTTACTCCATCAGGACAGGAAACGACCTCTTTTGCTCAACGTTGTAGACTTGACAGGTGTCCCTTCAAAGTAAGTGTCCTCAGTGTGGCCACGCCTAGCTTGTTCCCACCCTCAGTAGCTCATGCAGATTCCTGAACCTGCCTTTTTTTTTTTTTTTTTTTTTTTTTTTTTTTTTTTTTTTTTTTTTTTTTTTTTTTTTTTTTTTTTTTTTTTTTTTTTTTTTGCGGTACTGAGGGTTGAACCCAGGGCTGTGTGCCTGCATCCTTTGCAAGTGCTGGACCACTGAGCTGCACCCCCAGCCCACTTTTTTAATGTTTTTGAGACAGGGTCTCACTAAATTATGCAGACTGCCTCTGACCTCAAACCTGAGATTCTCCTGCCTCTGCCTCCCAAGTCGCTGGGATTACAGGCATGCGCCACCCACCTGGCTTGAACCACCTGCCTTCTATTGCATGGTTAACCATCATCACACGGGGTGGCTCCAGGTAGCCACCACAGATGTAGCTCCTGATTCTGCACACCAGCCCTCCTGGGTCAGCTCAGTTGGCTGGCTAGGAGCTGGGGCAAGAGGAAAGTGGGCCACCTCTCCCTCTGTGCCCAGCAGGCGAGCCTGGGCGTGCTCACACAGCGCAGCAGGCTTTTGAAAGGCCAAGGGAATCTTACCAGGCCAGAACTGCCACAGGCCCTTCACCCACATTCTCACGGTCATCTCCAGTCACAATCCAGGCTGGTTCTAGGGAGCAGGGAAACAGGTTCCACCTCTTAGCAAGAGGAAGCACACAGTCAAACAGGCTCCACCTCTTACAGTCATAATATGAAACATGGCACACGAAGAGGGGAATAACTGTCATCCCTTTTTGAAAGTGACATTCTACACAGTACTAAAAATGTAAGCACCAAATTCTAAACAACAACAAATAAGCATCCAAAGACTCTCAATTCACAGAGCTAATGTCCCGGGGGACACAAGAAACACGATGGTCTAAAGACTTCGAAGCCATGTATTATTGAAAGAGGAAGAGTTTGCACTAGAGAGAAGACCCCCAAGGGAATTGAGAAGCATCTGCACCCTCCTGCCTGAGTCCTTGCCTCCTTTCCCTGAGAGCCGCTCACTGACAGCATTAGCGAAACAGAAGAGCAGTGACTGGACAGAAGGGGCACCTATAACTCCTGTCCACCCTGGGACAGGATGGCTGAGAGAGGCCTAAGGCGGTGAATGGAGACTCAGAGACTCAGTGAATTCAAGCCCAGAGAAGGACCTAGATCTGTGGTTCTGTTATGGTTTGAATCTGAAATGGGCCCCACAGCTCATATTTTGAACACATGATCCCCAGATGGTGTTGTTGAGCATTTAGGAGGTGGGACTTGGGTGGCCAAAGTAGATCCCCTTGGGGGTAAGCCTTTGAAAAGTGATGTCCAGACCCCAGTTATCATCTTTCTCTCCCCTTCCTGATCCTCTGTGAAATGAAGAGACTGCCACACACTCCTGCCACCACGGACTGAGCTCCTTGCCCAGGCCTTCCTGCCATGATGGACGGAAACCCTCTGAAACCATGAGCCAAAATGAACAGTAAGTGGTCTCAGTCAGGTATTTGGGTCATAGTGATGCAATAGCTAATAAACATGCAAAGGTCAGGTCCCATCATGTGACTCTACAGATCCATTTCATGTGGGCTGATTTTATAAGACAAGGGTCAAAGTTATTGGGAAACAAAGTGATAATCTCAAAACACAGTAGAATTGGGCAGAATATCCAAAATATGTTTGTACATCAGTATCATTCAGTAAACATACTAAAAGTACTATCTCTTGGGCTCCATCCTCACACATCATTATTCAACAGGTTTGAGGTTTAGTGCCGAAATCTGCAATTTTAGCAGGCTTCTCAGTTTGTCTGGGTGAGTTTAGTTTTATGTGCGGAATGGGTAATTGTATTTGCTCCTTCTGGCTTCAATGGATGTACTGATAGATATGGTTGGTTTGAGGTGCATTTAAGCAGATCCTGTAATCTAAGTTATTCATAGATGTGAGCACTCTGAAGTCGGCAAACTTACTTCAGGCACATTTCTACTTCACTTACCAGGATCTCTACTTCAGTCTGTTGTCATCTACTAATGACTTGTTATACTCTAGTACTTTCATGTCACTCCAATGGGCATGCATATAGCTGCAAATTACAAAGATCCCAAAGGATTACACAAACAGGATAGAAATGTATTTGTTCCCATGCAAGCAGCCCAACACTGGCAAGACAAATTAGTTCCATGAAGCCAGAAAGGAACTGGCTATCCCCATCTCATCTGTCTGCCATGCCCTAACATCATGATATAAAGTGGAACGGGGCCCCATCTACCCCATTGGCACCCCAGGCAGAAGACCGGAGGAAGAGGAAAAGACAAGGCAAACAGCCCCTCCCCTTAAAGAAACTTCCTGTAGTTTGCACACATCATCAGTTCCCCTTATATCCTATTGGTCAGAACTTGGTCACATGGAAAGGAAGTCACTAGAAAGGAAGCATGAAAGATTCAGTCTCTTGTACACTGGTGACATGGTGGCTGAATTTCCATTCCAGGACATACATCTGTCCACCACCTCATCACCTGGGCCCTGCAGGTATCATCTCTTGTCTACTCTACTTCAATGCCTCCTGACTCCCATTTCCACCCTCTTTCTTTCTCCATGTTTTGTCCAGAATGATCATTTTAAAACAAATTGAATCTCCACATTTCTCTGATTAAAACTCAACAACTTATCATTCACACAATGAAGCCCAAACTTTACCTATTTACATTCCAAACTGGTTCACCCATTTATAAGCCTTGCCTAAATTCCTGCTACTAAATTCAGTTTTGCTAAACTTTCTTGTCATTTCTAGAATTCCAAATACTTTCTATGGCCTTATGTTTTCACAAAGCTGTTTCCTCCAACCCAAATGCCATTTTTCCTTTCTTCTGAAGGGCTTAGCTCATATTTATTCATTAGGTCTTAACTGTTGTAACTGGGGTTTAAGAATCACAGCATTGTGAATATAACATGTAATACTTCCAAAGTCATCAGTATATGGTCTGATATGAGGTGAGCTATCAATAAATGTTATTATTTAATATTAATATTAATATTATATCAACTAATTTAATATTAATTAATATTATTTCATAGCTCACAAATAAGAAGATAATCTCCAAATTGAACTCCTCTTTGGGGTCAATTCCTTTGCACTGGGTTTAATTCATATCTCTATTATTCCATACTTTAAGCTAAAAATACATAAGTGGGAGATAACTTATTCTGAATGATAGAGTTGGATTCCAGACCACTTCAAATAGCTCTCCATTCTTAAGTGCTGTAGGTTATGATTTTACTATATATTCACATTCTCAAACTGCTTTAAAACACACAGATGACATGTCAACTTTGAATCATCACTCTTTCATAACCACAAATAAGACATAGCTTTTTATTTTACTTGAGGTTGGTGGAGAATGGTTTTATTACATCTATTTGGTGTAAGGACCTTCCTCTATAGGAACATTCACTGCGAAGCTGAGATTACAGCAAGTACTACATGATAGATACAGAGGAGATGTGTTTCTGCATAGTGTGAGTGATAATTAGCAATTGATAAAGAAATTCAGCTATGTTGAGAATGCAAAATAAGTGGATTTATGTTAGAAAGGAAGCCAGTGAATGAGAGGCTATATACTGCTAGAGAGAGAAATTACTGCAATGTAATAATTATTTAGCCAGAGGCCAAAATTATGCAAAAGTTCTGAGATACAAATTTTGAATAATCAAAAGCATTAAGATTTTAACCTCATCAGCTCTTGTTTTATTCATCCATAGGACTAATGGTCCCTATAAAAACAAGGAAGACCAAGCTGTCACCATTCCATGATGAAACATATACAGGTGGCATATGAAGGACACAAGGGTCATAGATCAAGAAAGAGACCCAGAGACAGTATCCAGTCACTCCCTGAGACCATTGCAGGACAGTGAGGCTCTCTACTACCTGTGCAATCTTAGACAAGGACATTTCTCATCCTCCAAAATCATGGTCGAAATCTCCTCTTGATGACCTTCTTGAAAGTGGAATCCAGACATCTCACTTGCTCTGCTTTTGACTACAGTGGGGAGCAATGATCACCCTGCAGAACTGGCAGGGACCTGGTCTGCTAACCCCAGGTGAGGGTGCAGGACAGGAGCCCAGGACTCTGTCCCTTCATATGCAGAATGGTGAATCACAGCTGGCCCGAGTCATCTAGACAAGATGTTTCTTCAGAGATCAAGACAGAGAGGTGAGTTGAAGTATCAATTAAAACCAGATGCAGTACACCACTGAGAAAAAAGGCCCCAAAGCAAAGCAAAGGCATGGAGGACATTACCTGAGCAGCAGGTGTGAGGTCTCAAGGGCTGATGTGTGGATTACCTACAACTTTGGCTGTGGAGGAAATAACTGTCAGGAAGGCTAGAGCTACTCAAAGAGTAACTGGATCAAGATAGACAAGATATTGACATATCAAAGACAGATAATCAACAGATAAAGACAGACAGGCAGAAAGGTATCAAACTATTGAATCTTTTTATTGAAAGAGCTCTTAGGATGCCTACCTGACACAAGAGGAAGAATCATTTATCTGAATCCTCAGCCAATAGGCTACTAACTCCATGGTCCCTCTCTTTATTTTCTCTTCTCCAAGAGCATGTTTTCATGATCGAGATCATCTGGTTCATAACAGAGTTGGACACAGATGCAGAAAAACAAGGGGACTTACTCAAGCTGTGGCATTTTTCCTGAGCCTCTGTTCACTCAGAGGTTTTAGGCTTTGTGGCAAATTCTTACACATGCGGATTCTTTTAATCATCTCATGATTGCATGTCCTTGGAAAAATCTACTTTCATCTTGTTATTCATCAAAAAATACTAAGGTGTCAAGAAATCAATGGGCAAAGAGTATGAGAAGACATTTCCAAAAAGAAAAGACAGGGGGCGCTGTGGCACACACTTGTAATCCCAGCAGCTCAGGAGGTAGAGCAGGAGGATGGCGAGTACAAGGCCAGTGGCAGCCTGTGCAACTTAGTGAGACCTTGTCTCAAAAAAATAAAAAGGGGGATGGAATGTGGCTCAGTGGTAGAGCACTTGCCTACCATGTGCAAGGCCCTGGGTTCAAACCCCAGATACTGCAAAAACCAAACCGTAATGAATAATAAAATAGAACAATTAAGGTGGGTGCTCTGGCACAGGCCTGTAATTCAGCTACGTGGGAGGCAGAGGTAGAAGGACTGAGAGAGGCAGCCTGTGCAAGTTAGTGAGACCAAGTTGCCAAAAATGAAAAATAATAAAGAGGCTGGGAGTGAGGCTTTGTGGTAGAGCACTGGCCTAGCCCTCGAGACACTCTGGGTTCAACATCCCAGTGCCAAGCAGAATATAGTTATAACTGCTGGGGACAGGAAGTACATTGCTGCTGGGGATGTGACTTGGTCCGACTCTTCTGGAAGAGAATTTGACCACACTATGAACAACCACAAACAGCTGTGTTTCTATTGGTCCAGAAAGGAATAATATTCTATTTATGATGAAATAGTGAAAATATAACACGCAATGCATGTCTCCCACAGGATTACTAGAAGCAAAAAATTATATTGTTATGTAAACTAAGGCATAATATCACAAAAGAATAATTTGCTAACACTTAAAATATTCCATATAAAATTTTATTGGAAATTTTTAATGTATACCTTAATGTGATTCATTCTGACATGCTTTTCATTGTGACATTTCCATATATGCATTTTGATGTACATTATTCATATAGGTTCCCCCTTACCCTCTTGTATGCTTCCCCCCATCCCACCCTCCCCATCTAAGTCTTCTCTATCATTTACTTGGTAATATTTTTCTATATGTCCTTGGGTTCCAGTTCTGTTTAAGATAGAAATTTTTCCTGTAGTGAACTTTGTTTTTATCTTGTCAGAACAATTGCATGCATTTTCTAGACCATTTATATTGACATCATTCTTAGCTTTTTTTTCCTTTTATTTTGATCTGACCTTTGAATAGTAATAAGACTGAATTATTTCTACTTTTTAAAACTAGAGATAAATGCTAAAATAAAATCCAACAAAAGATTAAAGGTGAACTTGGAACAATTATGTTTTTGCTTTTCTTTGTGTGAACTTTTGGGCAACTTTAGTTTTTTCCAATAAGCACATTTCATTTTTCTCAATTCATAACATATTGTTGTTGTTGTTGTTAGGTGCCGTGAAGTCAGTGATTGATTTACAGTGACCCTACAACAAGTGAAGGGCTGGGATTTAGCTCAGTTGGTAGAGCACTGCGCTGCAGTCTCTGAGGTCCCAAGTTTGATTTCCAGCACCGCAACATGGGAGAAGCATATGGCAACCCACTCCCAAGGCAATCCTGAAACAGTCAGCCATTGAAAACCCTATGAGGGTTGCTACGAGTCAGACTTGACTTGACAGCACCTAACAACAACAACTACAGGTGAAACAGTACTGTCAGTGCTTCTCTGCTATTCATAGGGTTTTCAATGGTGGATTGATTTTTGGGAGTAGATTGCTGGGGCTGTAGGGAAAAACTGGGAGGAAATTGGCAAAAACTCCCAAACTGGAAAAATGGCGTTTGCATATCTGGTTTGCAAGTTAGAAATCTAGGGAAAATGAAAGTAACTTGGTTGCATGTTTGTACAAAACCCTTTCTGATTGGACAATTGGACTGAAAGCTGATTGGCTCAGGCCATTCCATGGGTGAGCTACATAAAGAGTTGTGCTGCAGCAGCTCGACCTTTTTTTTGGCACCCTTTCTGCGCCTTCTCGCCGGTTCCTGCCTGGACCACCGATGAGGAAGCGATGAGGAAGCACCTCTCCCACTGCTCTGCCCCGGACCTTTGGTGAGGAGAGAATGCTCTCCCGTTGCAATCCTCAACAATGAAAAGAACCTGCTCTCTGTCTGACCACCAACGAAGCAACAGCTGTCTCCTCGTGACCACCAAGACGACCAACACAGGTGTTTGCCCCTGGAAGGCAAAAGTGCCTGAGGCTTTTCCTTTCTCCCATCTCCTCCGGGGTCCCAAGAGCCACAGGAGTCTGTGCCTCTCACCTGAGGGTCCCGAGTGGACTGTGTTTAGTATCTGTGTGCGCGGCGGCGCAGCCCGTCTGAACCTCCAGGCCAGACTGGGAGGCGCATGCCCCACAGGGGCCTTCTCCCAAGCCTACAGCGCCTCGTATTCCCAGGCAGTTTCCTATCCAAGTACTAACCAGGCTCAACCCTGGTTAGCTTCTGAGATCTGACAGGATCGGACGCCACAGTGGTACAGTTGCAGGCTCATAACATATTAGCTTTAAAGAAAAGCTAGGCTTCTTACAAGATTCATTTTTTTTTTTTTTTTTTAGATTTTTTTGTTACCTTAAAACCAGTATCAACTCCTTGTCTTTTCTCTCCCAAGGTGAAATAATTCTGTCTTTTAAAATCTTTCTTTACAAGTTTTACCTACCAAATCCTTACTTATATCTGTCATTCTTCTCTGAAGTGGGCCCTAGGTCCTTCTTTAAGAATGATCCAAAGAAAGTTCCGACATCTTAGAGAGCTCGTGGACTACCTACATCGTTTGGAAATTCTTAGAGATATTTCAGTTTAAGTCTGACATTTTTGAAATAGAAAAAAAAAAAAAAAAAAGCCAAGAGAATGATGTGCCCCTCAGTTTGAAAGAGCGAGTCAGCACCGTGGCCAGCTTTCTAATTAACTCTTTTATCTACAAATCTGTCACAGAGTCTAGCTCATCTCCGGCTTAACTGACTTCTCATTCTCTCTGTGATCTACAGCCCATGCTGGGTCTCATTCTCACAGGTCGCTTATTCGTTAAACAGAAGGATAAATGAAAACAGGCACACAGTGACGTCTTTGCATTTCACCAGTTCTCAATAAAACCAGTGAGCAGCAACACTCTTTCCTTTTTCCCAGGCATACACATAACATCCTTACCCACACACCGGAAAGGAGTAGAGATGAGATTTAGCAGAATGCAGCAGGCAACTCATCTAAAAATCCCTCATGCTCATCCTAAAGTACTGCCTTAGACTGATGATTTTAAATTGTTGTTGTTAGGTGCTATCGAGTTGAGTCCAACTCATAGCGACCCTCGTAGGGTTTTCAATGGCTGACTGTTTCGGGATTGTCTTAGGAGTGGATTGCCATGTCCTTCTCCCATTTTGTGGTACTGGGAATCGGGCTCTATCCCAGCCCGATGATTTTAAATTGTTGTTAGGTGCCGTCGAGTCGTGTCCGACTCATAGCAACCCTTATAGTGTTTTCAATGGCTGATTGTTTCAGGATTGCCTTGGCAGTGGATTGCCACGTCCTTCTCCCATTTTTGCAGTGCTGGGAATTGAACTTGGGACCTCAGAGACTGCAGAGTAGTGCTCTACCAACTGAGCTAAATCCCAGCCCATGATTTTAAGTAAGTGTGCATTAATGTTTGAAAACTACTAAAAGGTGAATCATGAGTTGAAACAAAAAGCAAAGTTCTTGAGAAAGTGGAAGGTTGACCCAACCCCTCCTCTTAGCCAAAGTGCTCCCCACAACACCTCCATGTGAAATAGTAGTGATCTACACAAAGCCCCATGTTCAAGTGAAGAAGAAAGTTAGACCCTGGGATCCAAAGTCTGTCTCTCAGGGAGACATTACCTACACATGAACAAAGTGTAAAATGAGCCAGACTGTGACATGTCAGCAAAGCAAGTCGTTCCACACAAGCTGGCAAACTTTGATGTAAAATTAATTAAAAGAGCAGAGCTTTGTGGTTCACACCAGTAATCTTAGAATTCAGAAGGCTGAGACAGGAAGATTTCGAGTTTGAGGCCAGCCAGGGCTACGTAGCAAGGCTCTGTCTCCAAGTAACCAACAACCACCAAAGAAATTATGGAATATAAAGAAATGAAAAAGACACAGTAAGCCAGAACATTGATATTTGGAATAGAGAGGCTTTAAAAAGTATTTCTCTGTGTTTTATAACTTTTATCCTTTCCACCATGATGCTAAAAGCATCCTTTATAAGATTCTCTTTGTGAGTTGTGAAAAGGAAAATTTAACATGAAATGACATCAAAGGATTGAAAGTAAAAAGCATGGCCTAAAGTTTACGGATAAATGCAAATTAAAAGACAGCTGGGTGACATTTATATCATGCAAAAAGGCATGTTGCAATGTTTCCAGAAGGGAAAAGAAGATCAAGAAAAAATTTCTAAAAAAAAGACGAGAAACGTCTGGATGGAACAAAGGAAAAATCATTCCACCAAGTGAGCAGATCTGATGAAGGGAGAAACTACCTGTAACTATCAATAAGTCTCAACACACATAGGGTTGTAATACATGAAACTGCAGTTTTAGTAGGTCAAGAGGAGCTTAATATTGGTAGCTTGAAATAAATTAGTGTATGGAATGCTTATATGTCTCTGCCAGAGTTGAGTCCCTGCGAGCCAATACTTTTTATCGTAACTCAAACCTTCTCGATTTAAAGCCCCTCACACATTAAGTAATATGGACCCAGCAACCCACTCCCCAAAATCAATCCACCATTGAAAGCCCTATGAACAGCAAAGAAGCACTGACAATAGTGTTCCGCCTGTTGTACACAGGGTCGCTATGAGTTGGATACCGACCTATCAGCACCTAACAACAAAAACAACAACTTCACACACTAGTACTGGATCCCTTGATGTTCCAAGCAAATAAAGCAGGATATTCGAGCCTCCTCGGTGAGTGATTCCTGTCTGGAAGTCCCCTGCTAGAGAGTCCTTTGCTTGTTATGGCGATTACTCCATGCCCTAGCCACACCTCCTGATCTCCATCACGTCCACCTGCCAGGACCCAGGACCAGACCCACAAATCCCTAAAGTATCTGGCATGTAGGGAAAGAAAAGTGAGCAGAGCCCAGCCCAGTCGAAGGGCCACAGGAAGCAGCCTACCCGGGCTCCAGTCCCAACTCTGCCTGTCCCAGCATTTCCTTGAGGTCCTATGCTTCTTCGACCACCAACAAGGAAAGACCCCACTCTCCCTCTGACCACCAATGAGGAAACAGCTTTCCTGCTCTCTCCTGGACCTTTGGTGAGGAAAGAACACTCTCCCCGTTGCAACCATCAACAAGCAAAGAACCCACTCTCAACAAGCAAAGAACCCACTCTCCGTCTGATCACGGACAAAGCAACAGCTGTCTCCTTATGACCACCTAGACCACCAACATGGGTGTTTGCCCCTGGAAGGCAAAAGCACCCAAGGCTTTTCCTTTTTCCCATCTCCACCAGCATCCCGAGGGCCGCAGGAATCCATGGCCCTCACCCGAGGGTCCCGAGTGAATTGTGTTTAGTATCTGTGTGCAGCGGCGGTGACGCCACCCTTCCAAACATCCGGGCCAGACCAGGAGGCGTGCGCCCCACATAGGGATGGAAATCAGAGCCACTGTAGGCTCAGAGGAAAAGGAACATATGCAAGTCACCCAGAACCAACAGTGCCCAGCCCACAAACTCAATCCTAGCAATCGTTGTGATTGTAGTCTTTTATGGGGGCGTGAGCAATTCCAGAAAAGAAAAGCTGTGTACACTCAAAACAGATATAGAAATGTGCCCAGAGTATAGATACTTATGCTAATGTGTTCATACCTATGGATAAAAGTTTGCAGAATGAGAAAAAAATTTTGAAAGATCAAATACAATGAAGCAACCACAGCAAATACTGCGTTTGCTTAGTTTCATCTTGAGACAGTCCCCAGGGGTGTAGGCAGTGCCTCCCTCCCCTGCATTCTAAAGATGACTGTCAAAATTAATCTGCAGCATTAGGCATAGGGCTGACAGCTCCATCTCTGTAAATGTTATTACTGTGTTGTTTTTTTAAACCCACAAACCTCTGCCCATCTTTCTCAGTCTGGGCTCTCGGAGAGTTCGTGTGGGGAGAAGCACTCAGCATCGATAGAAATTCAATTTGCCGCGCAAGTTCACGCACAGTCAGCTTCTCTCCCCCTGCTTCCCCACTGCTTCCACAATCGTAAAATGAGCCTAATGTCAAAATGTGAGAAAGCATTTAATGTTTAATCATTGGAGATTAAGTCTCTTTTATGAGGCCGAAGCTGCCCAGCAACAGGTTAGCAATTGATTGTCTCCCTGGTCTTTGGGACATGGCTACCGCCCTGAGAACATCTGTCCCCAGCTTTTCAAGGCTCATAAATGCCAAAGAACAGTGAAAGGTGCCTTTTCCGAAGCCATTCCGAGCTTCCAGAAGCATCCCATGGTAGCATTCGGAGTGGTGAGGGGGAGCTGTGTGCACACAGGAGCCTGTGATGTTTTGGGGTCCAGAAGGGTGGAGGATGATAGCCGAGCCCGGGGCCCCCTAGAAGCCTCCTTGCACCGTGGTCAAAAGGAGCCCCTTGTTGTCCGCAATGCATGTCAGGGGACAAGCAGACGTGGCTACACTCGGGCAATGCTCTCAAAGCCTGCTTGTCACTCATGTGGTGTCTCGTGGCTCTGCCCCATTCATAGCAATCAGCTGGGGCTCCATGCAGGAGAAATGCTTTGCTTTTGTGCCTGTGAATGAGACCAGAGAGCGCAGGCAGGGAAGGAGAGGCGTAATTGCTGGCTGTCACCCATGCAACCTCCAACAGCGCCAATTGGGAAGAAAGGAATTCAGTGCTACTTCAGAGCAGGGTGTCGACACCGCGAGCTGAATGACAAGCGACTAATGAGGCCTGGAGAGAGAGGGGCGGGGTCACCCAGGGCACTTCAAGGACA